>OZ024748.1:9478439-9493439 GCA_964016885.1 Eledone cirrhosa
GTATATGGTATGTACATGTGATATAGTATGCAAGAGAGAGGACAGAGCTGGTATGTACATGTAATGAATAAATAGAAAAATGGCTGCAGTTGTGTGAAGAGATAGAAAGCAATCAAGTTAGACAGCACTTGGAAAAGAGGAAAAGCAAGGAAGACATGAGAAGTGTTGGAAGATGATCTGAGGATGGTGAACCTCATGAAGCTGATAACAGAGGAGGACCACAGCATGTGGCAAGACACTCTGCTACAGAATATCCGTCCAACCCATGCTAGCATGGAGAAAACGGATGTGAGGCTGGTGATTATGTATTTATACGCAAACATGTGTGTGTGTGTATGTATGTATGTATGTATATATATATATATATATATATATATATATATATATATATATATATATATATATATATATATATATATAAGTATATATTGAGTTAAAAACTCACAGTTGTCGCCTGTAATAAAAATAGCTCCAGGAAAAGTTATTCCGAGCTGTTAATATAATAAAGGGAGAAAAGAACACATATATATACATATATACATATATGTGTTCAAATGACAAGGGACGTATACCCTGGCGGTATACATCCCTTGTCATTTGAACACATATATGTATATATATATATATATGTGTTCTTTTCTCCCTTTATTATATATATATATATATATATATATATATATATATATATATATATATTTGAAGTGTGTTTTTATAATTGTATGTGCAAAACCTTAAAGTGTTGAGTATGTAGGTGCAGGGAAGTGTGTAGAAACTGATGTATATGTATGTGTATATATATATCATCATCATCATCATCATCACTGTTTAATGTCTATTTTCCATGCTTGTATGGGTTTGGCAAGTTGTCATGCTATGAGACAAGTCTGGTCAGGTGACTATGTCTTGCTCATATGGAAGGTTCTGGCTTGATTTCTACAGCTGGATACCCTTCCTAATGCCAACCACCTTACAGTATGGACTGGGTGCTTTTCATCATGGTACCAGTCACTCACTAAGATTCTGGCATGAAACCTTTGTATGGATTTAATGCTGTAGTTGTTATATAACACACAGAAGCACACATATGAGAAATATATTTTTATCTCCGTTTTAATTTCTGTTCTAAATCTCGTAATATAGTTAGTTTACCAGATTTTGTTTCAATCAAAAAATATACTAATGCCTGCTGTGTTTTTTTGTTTTTTGTATTTTGTTTTTTTACCTGACTTAAATACTTAGCAAGTTTATTTTGGTACTGCAAATTCTTCCTTTCCTCCTGTATTCTACCAATATGTCACTTCCTAATATGGTGACATATGGTTTAGTGATTATTGAGAACTCTATATCTCAGTTTCAAATTGACCAAAACAGTAAGTACAACTAATGCTGTTTTATCATATTGGTAGATTTATAAATTAACATTTTTTTTTTCTACTAATTATTAGTTTGAAACTTAAATACATTTTCTGTCAGAAACATTATTATATTTCCTTTAATTTCTTCAATACTTTTCGATTTTACCATTTATCAAAAGCAATAGAATTTTTTTTAGGTAAACTTTTCCCTCAGTACATTATGAAGATTTCATCATTGAGCCAAAGAAATATTAAAAGACTTAATTATATATTTTATTTTCTCCTCTACTACTATCAACACCATACGATGACTATACTGCAGGGCAATGAAACATTACAGTCTATCTTTTGGTTTTGTACTATTAAATTCCAATGAAACTTTAGTATTTTTAAGTTATAAACTCAGTTTATTAACTACAAGAAATAATTGGAGAAAAATTATAAAAATACTTTCCTTTCATCCAATTGGTTTTGGGTTGAATTCTATCACAAAATTATATATTTTCTTCCACAAACCTCTCCATTTTTTCTGCTTTATCTGGACGTGTGTTTTAGTTTCCATATTGTCTGATAACTCTTCTTTATTCAATACTTTTTACTTCAGATCTCAAAAAATTGGACAAATCAAATACTCTTATTATTCTCCTACTGTTCATCAAATGCCTTCCATTTAATGTTTACAGTATTTACTTTTCTAAGTTTTTATTTATTTCCATTGCAAATTACTTCCTTTCTAAAATATCTAAAACAATAGGATTATAAACACTTTCAACTCTATATTTCTTGTGTGTTTCAGTTACTAGTGGCATCCTTTCATCTCTCAGACCAAGGAAACTATTGTTTTGTTGGTCTTTCTAACTTTCTATTACTGATACTATTTGCCAGTAATTTATATCCTCAATAAACTGAAACAAAAAAACTTGAGGTAAACCTCCCCTCGGTACATTATGAAGATTTCATCATTGAGCCAAACAAATACTAAAACATTTAACTATATATTTCTTTACTTAAATAATGTGTTAATATTTAGAGATTTATTGAAAAACAACACTTGAAATCTAATTGTAATTATTTTATGAATAGGCAATATATTTATAGACTGTCGACATATTTTAAAAGAAGCTTGGCAACCTTATATTTGAATGTATCTTAAATTTTTTATGATATTTAGTTGCCTTCTGAAATATTGGCTGAAATTCCACTGCCATTACAGAATTAATCAAATATTTATGCTAGGGTGAAGACAACAGATTCGATTTAGTTCAGTTGATTTAATTCTTTCTGAAACATTCAACAACACACTTGCACTTAAATAAATGTATATTCTATATATACATGTGTGTATATATATATGTATATACACACACACACACACACATACACAAGTAGGCATATGCAAATATTTCTTTGTTTTTTTTTTTTATTTCTATCCATAACTTAGATGAATCACTGACATTGCAACAGTTAAATGAAACATACACATCTCTATTGAAAATTGCTTTCTACAGTTTTAGATTCTATTAATGTTTAATTTGACAGTTCTAATGTTGACAGATTTAATGTTGACAGTTCTAATGTTGACAGACCCAATGTTGACACAATAATTTGACAGATCTAATGTTGACACTACACAAGATATAATTTCTTTTAAAACCTTCTTAAGTTAGTTTTCCTTTGACAATATTACTGTTATATTCTCCTAGTCATTAACTTGGTGACTTTACTGTAGGACTAATGATACAGTGGATTGAGATATAAAGTAACTGCCATTTATATCAGTTTCATTGTAAAAATCAAAAAACCCTCCTCTTCAGTATTTCTTATTTAACCCTGTGCTTTCTCTATTCTCCTTTCTCCTCAATTAGTTATCCGTCCAATTCTGTCAAATAGGCCTTTGTTATTCTTGAGACCCCTTCCACAAGATATTCATCGGTAATTAATAAGTAGTCTTTCATTGCTAAAATTTATTTACGGCTCTTCAGGTTTATTTGTTTGGTTGATTGTTTTTTTTTTATTTTAGCTGCTTTTCTGACTAAGCTGTGTTCTTTGATGATTATGGCATATATATATATTTGTGTGTCTGTATGCCCATATATATATATGTATACGTATATATGAAAAGATTCAGGACCCCGATGGCTGAGCTCCAGCCGTTTCAACATACATATAAACTAAGTTTCAAAAATCATATAATAATCATTCTTCTACTAAGTAATTAGATTTATCTTTTTTTCTTCATGGCTTGTGATTATCAGCATTTCCTAGTACCAGCTTTTTGTTTTGTACCTGTTCACTACTAAGCTTAGTTGTAAGATGATTTCATTGGAATCTGCTTTAAAAAGATACTTTATTAACTCCACCATTTTCTTTCTATTACCTTTCATCAATATTTTCACATGTCTAGAAAATATGGAAATTAATTATTTTCCTCTGACAAAAAAGAAACCACATGTTATACTGGAAGATAAGTGTTATTCAGTTGAATAAAGAAGAGGACAAACCATCAGTTCTTTAGATGAACTTGATCATATCTAGTTAATGGTACTATGGTTTCTTATTTGCTGTTTCCATTCTATTTTGCAAGGTCTTCTATCAAGACTGCTGCTAATTGATATTAAAAGGAGGTTTATTTTTTAAGGCACAGTCTTGTATCTAGATAAGAGAAAATATTTCAACTTCTACAAAATAAATATTACCTGCCCTTATCTTCAATATGATGACAAAGCTTTATTTTCAATTAAACTGTCAAATATCTGCTGATTTGATTTTACTTTTCTTAACTAGACCGTCCATTCTGGCCTCTGGAGATACGTCCAGTAATCTCTGTCTTGTTTAAATGCCGACATTAACATCAATAGATGTTTCATCTCTTTCTTTCTTATCTTAGGAATTTGGAATTGAAAAGTACCTCATAGGTGTGGCTTCAACCCTTTACTAACATTAAGGAAAGTACTCCTATTTATTACACATTTTGTAGCTAATCAATTAATTCATTATTATTATTATTTCTGACTTTCCTAAAACAAATAAATGAAATTAAGAACTAATTAATTAACCTCCTCCTCCTCCTCCTCCTCCTCTATCTTTTATATATTCCATCTTACTTGAGTATTTCTCAGTTATTAATATTTTCTTTCATAAAAAAAATATAATTTTTTTTTTTTTAAATCTTAAAAAAAAAACAGCTAAAGCGAAATCTTGCCGAATATTTTTCTTATTTTTGGATTGTCAACCATTTCCTGAGAATTGATACTATTCTTTTGGTTGTTGAATACCTCCTTCCCCATATAATTTGTATTCCACCAAAATAGAAATCTTTCTCTTAGGCCATGGCTTTCATCAATTCCATTTTTAATCAGATAACCATTTACTTATTTATATTTTGGTTTGCCGTTGAATAATAAGATGTTTATATAATGATGGCACAACTGAACATAACTTCTAATTGGTTTCAATGTCATCTCATTTCAACACTTTGCTTTAGTCACCTTCATTATTTACTGTATCTATGGCTCTAAAGAATCCCTCCTTAGCTCAAATGTCAACTGAATTTTAAGCAAAGCCTACTTTGGACAAACTATTTACTTAAATCTCCTTGTCTCTATGTAAAGACCTTTCCAATATCATCATCAAGTTTGTTGTGAAGGTATGAGAGAGTTTTAAATATTTAAAAAATAAAAAAAAAATATTAAAAAAATATATTTCATTTTGGCTGCTAATTTGCAGACAATGGAAAAGAAATACTTAGAGGACCGTTCTCATCATAATCATCTTAATATTTCTCATTATAACCATTACACAAAATTTAACTCATTCCACCATCACACACACATACACTCCACAAAGACTCTCATTGTAAAAATTGACATCATTCAACAATGAAACTTTTCCAAATGTTCATCTCTACTTTATCACTATGGCAATATATATAAATATATTCCTGAGATTTGCCAGTTGATCTATCTCATAAAACATTGTGCAAGGTTTGCAGTACTTGCTACCATGCTACACTAAAATATTTTGTGTTTAGCTTACTGTTTACCACATTAAAAAAGAAAAAAAAATTTAACCAATCTTTCTATTTGTTTTTTTTTTATTATTTTGATGAGGTATGGGGGGGGGGGTTAGTTTCAATTTAGTTTAGATTGGTGAGAGTTATTGGGAGAATACCAATTTAGCTTTAGTTTAAATTGGCAAAAGGTGGTGGTGAGGTCATTTGACTTTAGTTTAAATTCTCATTGAATGCTTTCTTACTGGCTAATATTCCCAAGTTTTTTTCGCCCCTTTTGTTTTTTTTTGTTTTTTTTCCTGACGATATCATCATTAAAATGTTCTTTATAAGACATTGTCTCAGCTTAAGTATAATGGGCTCTAAACAACAGAGATTTTATTGATTATATTTAGGGTTTTAATTATGTATTTAAACATTCAAGAGAAATTAAAGCAGAACTATTCTTTTGAAAAAAATCTCTGTTATTTTATTTTATTTATTTTAAATTAGAATTTGTTATTTATTATTCGAATCATTAAGAGTAAGCCACGTGTAGCAGCAGAAGAAAAGTGTGATCATGTTGTTGTTATCTTCAAGGAAGGACCTGCTTCATATCTATTCTTCTCTCTCAACAGAAACATCATATCACTACATAATGTTTTGCAACACATTAAAGTTGACAAATAAAAAAACAAAAAACAATTTCTTTCTATGTCTGCTAATATCTATATTATATAAAATTCTTCTTTTTTTTTTCATTTCTTTTTTGATTATTTTTCTTAGAATTAACTTGTAAGATTGGTAACTCCTATTTTTTCATGTCAATCTTTTTCTAACTTCAATTTCCATCACATGTTAATGTAATTCTTGTGACAGTTATGTCAACTCAGCAACTTGAACTGATTGGGAAAAAAAAAAACAAACAAAACATTAGTGTTGTTCTTTTTAAAGATATTTCAGAGATCAAAGTGAAATATTCTGAATTCATTTTCTACAACAGCAGACTTAGTCACTGTTGGAACAATCATTACCTACAGGAAAATCTCAGAATCGGAGGGTTTACTCCATCGTATAACAAATTGACAGTCAATTTTGTCTTGTTTTCGTCAATTAATCTGTACATAAAACATTTTATATATATACATATAAATGACTCCTACAGGGCTAGAACTGTTTCATTCATATGAAATCATCAGGAGTGCCAGATAAAGTTGGTCAATTCTGGTTATTTATAGGATCTCAGTTGTTAGTTGAGGGTAGTAATGTTGGGGGTGGGGTCTATCTAATGGTATAGGTACCTAGTTGTTGGGGGTGGGAAGGAGAGAGGAGGAAAGTCACTTGAGGAGTGGGAGAGGAGAGGAAGAAGGAGAAGCTGAGAAGAATTGTAGTGGTAAATGAGGGGAAGGCAGGGTTTATTATCCCTTCTCCCACTCCTCATTAATCAAGTGACCTTTCTCCTTCCCATCTATCAAAACTAGGTACCTATACCATAAGATAGACTGCCCCCATGACCACTACACCCAGCTACCAACTTTATCTGAAATTCCTGATGATTTTGTATGAATGAAACAGTTCTAGCTCTAGAAGTCATTTCTATATATAATAAAAATGCCTATACTCTACCAACGTATTGAGTACCTTTTTTAAGTGTGGTTACCCCCGATATATATATATATATATACACATATTCACATGTGTGTGTCTATATATATACAGATATATGTATGAGTGGGTGGGGTGAGAGAAAGTTGATTGTTATACTTGCTCAAGCTTTAGTTGTTAACAAGTGGAGGTACATCAAAATTGCTTTATCCATTCATTGTATCTGACTATTTCCAATTCTGCAGCTGATCTTGCAAAACTCTCTTTTTTTGTTTTGTTTCCTTATTTAATCCTTATTCTTGAGTTCCATACAATTCCTCTTCATTCCTTTTTTATTGGTCCCAATTAATCTACAAAATACAAATACTGCATCTCATTTGTGATAACTGCTCTCTGGCAGAAGAACTTATCAAAGATGTCTATGTTCTCCATAAATATTTGTTTTGTTTCCAAGAAAGAAAACAACTTCTTTTGTTTTCCTTTAATTTATTCTTCAGTTGAATTATTCTCGACGTTTTGGTGTGATCACCTCAATAAGTAAAAAGGACAAAGAAACCGTTTTGGCAGGGTTCTTTTACTGAATGTTATCGCTTAAAGTAGTCCTAACATTTCAAAATATTTTAATATATAAAAACTATAATCAGGTTATTTTCATTTTATAATCCTATTTAACATCATAATATCCAGCAATTTTAAAGGGGTGGAGGTAAGATTTTTCTCTCTTAAATTGAGCCCTGTCAACATCTGTGGGGTGGGGTAAGATTCCTCTTAATTTGAACCCTGTTGATATCTAAAATGTGCTATTCTTATTGTACCAAACCAGATACACTGATTTACACATTGAATTGGTGAATTAGGGTGTCAAGACTTGAAAATGTCTTCATTTGATTTAATTAGGATACAATTTAATTTATTCTATTATTTGGCATATTTATTCATATCTATAATGTTTATCAAGTAAAGTAAGGAGCCTTTTATATTTGCTTAAATCTCTATACTTCCCTATCAATGTGTTTTAAGAAAACTATGAAAATTTTACTTTAAAATTTAACTATTTATATTATTAAATTAAATCTATTTAAGATTATTATTTATTTTTGTTTTTGCCAATACTATTTTCATAATTCTTTCTTTGAGTAATGAATAAAGAGTTCTTGGCTCTTTATTTCAAACTCGTTAAGATTATCAATAGGAAATATAATGATCATCATTGTATATTCAGACAAACTGCTAGAAATTAAGAACTTCTGACATCACAGCTATGAAATTACAGCAATAGAAGAGTATTTCAAAAGTATGTTACAATTTCTTTCTTTTTATTCTGCCCACACTGCTGATTCTCCAGGTAGCATGTCAAAATAAGTAAATTACTACTTTGAATATTATCATTTCTCAAAAATATCTTTGTTCAAACCAGTGATTTAGAGAATGTTCTAGTCTCAATTTATCGACAACATAAACAGTTTTCAACAATGTCTCTCCTTCCTCTACATATTTCTGTGGTTTGCATCATTCCAATAATTGCCCAACATTATCATAAATGCCACAATTACTGTCATTTCATTTTAAAACTTTGAGTTATTGTTTTGTCCACATTACAAAAATTATTTTCTCTATCTCTATCTCTCTTAATTTATTCTTCTTAATTTATCAAGTTTCCATTATTGTCTCACTAAATATATTTCATTGGTCAATAACCACCAGTGTTAGCTGTCCACCATCTAGCAGTTGTGGTTATTGTTTTCTCGTTAGTACTCATCTAAAAGTCTACTAATTCTATTTTATCTCAGGAACATTTTTACATACAGAAGACTAGTGAAAACATGTGTCACATGTTACAGATAACGCCTCTCATTCTCATATACACCACTTACACAACAGGAGTGCTACTTAGTATAAAGCTAGGACTTATAAAGCGTTTCACAAATATATTTCTTCTGAAATATTCCATTGGTCCCAACTACTAATTATTCAGCACCAAAGAATATATAAATTGTCTGCTACAGATAGGGTTGTCTTTGCTCCATAAACTTGAAAAATGAAAATTTAAAAAAGAACAACTGAAAGGTTTACTTTCAAGTATTTAACAATCTATTTTTGAAGCGATACAGAAAGAATTTTAACATTCCTAATAAGTTTTTTTTCTTCTTTTTTTTTCTTTTTACTTCTTGTTTATTTTTTTTTTGTTTTTGTTTTTTGTTGTTTTTTTTTATTTATTTTTTTATTGTGTTCATTACTTGCCTCCTCTGATTACTTGTCCTGCCTGTTTACATTTATTTTTTATTCAAGCTTTCAAAGGATATATATGTAGGTATGTATGTGAGTGTATATATATATATATATATATATATATGTGTGTATATATGTGTGTGTATGTGTGTGTGTGTGTAGTTTAATTCATAACTGTGGCAGTACCATTTTGCTAATTTAGGTTTTGTTATTATGTATTCATGTCTGTTAAGAAGTTCACAAAGAAAAGTAATAAACCAAACCAAAACTGGGAGTCAGTCTTTTTCCTTCACTTCATTTCACATCATTTTTTTTTTTTTTCAAATCTTTCAGTGACTTCGTTTATTTTTAATAAATATTCCAATTTTGCAAACTGAATCATTATCTCTTCCTATCAAACCATCGTTTGCAGCAAGCACCATCATACCATTGTGGTTGATAGGACAGCCATCTACTTGAATGAAAGTTACATGTTAAACATTTTTTTTTTTTTTCAAAAACATTCTATACCGTTAATAAATAGTAAATAAATGAATTTAAATATTTTTCACTTTTTTTTTCTTTCTTTTCATTGATTTCTTCCTATCATTGAGACTGTGACATAGATGACTAACTGGTCACACAGCAACATAGACAGGTAATTGGACACACAGCGGCATAGACAGGTAATTGAACATACTAGCTGAACTAACAACCTCAAATGTAGCCTGCACCACAACATAGATTGGCAAGAAGCAGATAACTGCATTTCATTGTAGTTTATGCCTGAAGCAAATATTGGAAGATTTCTTATAAGAATTTACTAACAGGAATAGCAATATTCTGCAAATAGTGTCTTTGAAACATGACGGAAAACCTTTTCAATATATGATATGCAACAGTTTTAAATTCCTGTAAACCATTTGGGCATAGATTTCATAAAAAACTGGATACTGATCATTGAGACTGAGGAAGGATCCTAAATGGGTTATCAGGATGTACATGACAGTTATACAGATGTCTGGAGAATATACACCAAGGATTTCTAATACCATTGCTATATTTTGGCAATCTTCTTCTCAAATTCTTAACAATACTGTCTGAAAAGTTTGCAGAGGAAGCCTCCACATACTTACTCAACCTCCTAGGCACCTCCTCCCAACGTACTCAATATAAAGGTGATCATGTTGGTGAGTTGACATGACAAAAAATGCACCAAACCCACCCTGTAAGATGTGTGCGCTGATGACATGACAAAAAACAACCAGTCCACCGTGTAAGTGGTTGTGCTGGTGATACAATAAAAACCATCCACCCTGTTAGGGGGTCATTTTGGTGCCACGATAAAAAAAATGTTAGGTAGGGGATCCTGCCGTAGAAACTAAACCTAAGTACAAATCCATGTGAGCAAGCCATGTGTCATAATGTGACAACCCATCAAATCCATGCAAGCGTGGAAAATGGACATTAAAAGATGTTAGATAATATAAAGGGAGGTAACTACAAAAAAAGAGAAGGGAGTGAACTTGTGTTGTCAAAGTAGCTCAAGACTTAAGTTGAAAAGTCGAAGAAAATAAATTCAGAAGGAATTTTGCTTCATGAGGACAGGGATTAAAGTAGTTGGGGCTAGTATTTAAGCAGTATTTCTCTGAAGTGCCCTTACCCTTGAATATTCATACCAAATATATAACATCATATGCAAAAGGTTCTCTCTCTTCTTCCCTGACCTAACATATATGAAATGTATATACACTAAACACATCTAATTGATAATTTGATACAATCATATTCTTTACATATATAATTATCCATTTGGAATTCTATAATGGACAAGTAACGTTGTCAGGAACAGATAACTCTATTTCCTTCACTTTCATTACATAGGCGCTGTAAATATATATTCATTTCATTTTACGTCAACTTTTTCCCTGCTTGCAAGGGTGGGACGGGAACTGATTCTGGCTTGATTTCTACAGCCGAATACCCTTCCTAATACCAACCTCATTTACAGTGAGTGCTGGGTGCTTTTTTGCCGTGGCAGCTCCACGACCACTTTGCATTCTAGAGCTGAGTAAACTGGAGCAATGTGAAATAAAGTGTCTTGCTCAAGAAAACAACACATCATCCGGTCTGAGAATTGAAATCGCAACCTTTCAATTGCAAGGCCAATGCTCTAACCACTAAGCTGAGATGATAGGGACTAGGGTCCATATCATTCCACTGCAAAGTGGTCGTGGAGGTGCCACGGCAAAAAAGCACCAACCCAGCACTCACTGTAAATGAGGTTGGTTAAAAATATAAGCTTTGTGTATAACGATCAAACAAGGAAATATCACGTTATCAACAGGTATTTCGTTCTGTACCAAATAAGTGAATGACATGGTGGTAAGTTAAACCACGTGTGGAAATCACAAGGGGAATAACCCCAGATTTTGGCAAAGTAATTCAGTTGGTGTAGATCATGCAAAAAATAGCATAAATAGCACAAATCGAATAAGTTCTCAACCGAATAGTTTAAGATAAACTTATACAATTAGCCTGTCAATAGAAATTATTAACAAGTTAATTGTAAGACACAGAAGATTAATATAAATAAAGATTCAGCTAGAATCGCATTTTCGGCGGGCAGGAAAAGTGAAGCAAAATATATATATATATATATATATATATATTTAAAGGTTAAACAAGGTTCAATGAATAAATCAAAGAATGAGTTTTACAATAGATTGGAAGCACTCAACAGTCATTGTTTTCCGGGGTCATTAATATTAATTCAGAATAAAGGGCGGTAGATTGGCAGTATCGGTAGAGGTCGGACGCCATGCTTTCCAGCATAGTTACGTCCCTTTACGATCTGAGTTCAAATCCCGCCGAGGTTGACTTTGCCTTTCATCCTTACGGGGTCGATAAAATAAAGTACCAGTAATGCATTGGGTAATTGCTGGCCTTGTGCCTAAAGTAGAAACAATTAATATTAATTCAGAATATTAACAAAAATAGACATTTGTGTGATCAAGTATATTTTATTATACATATTTCAGAAGTACTGAGCTATCCTCAACAGTACGTCCTCATCAGATAAAATAAGATGATGCATGACATACCTTGACTTATGGTGTATATTTGGTTAAGAGGTGCCTATTGACTGTAGGTTTCGCTCTGTATTACTGTGTAGCGCCAAAGGTCTCGGTCCAGTGACATTGTCTTAGAGAGATGTAAGTGTGTGAGGTCGGAATTTATCAGATCATCCCAGGTTTTTCTGGGTCTACCTACTCCGTAACTACCATCAATTTTGATCACCCTGCACTTTTTTATGCAGCTGTCGTCTTTCATGCACATCACGTGACCATACCAACGTAGTCTTCTCTCAAGTAAACAACATCTGATTCCTCTTATTCCTAATTTCTCATTTAGTTCATTTATGCTTTGCCGTTCACATATATTACTATTACACATCCAACAGAGCATGCATGCTTCATTCCTTTCCAGTCTACGCAGGTCCTCTGCACGTAATGCCCATGTCTCACTGCCATGTAGCATTGCTGTTCGTATACAGGCATCATACAATCTGCTTTCATTTTTAGAGAGAAACCTTTTGTGTCCAACAGCGGTATAAGCTCTGTGAACTTTTTCCATCCCGTTCTGACTCTGGCTACTGTACTTTCAGAACACCCTCTACCACTGCTGATTTCGTCACCCAGGTAACGGAAAGTGTCTACTATTTCTATAGAGCCATCTGGGCAATGGAAGGAGCTAGTATCCTTTGGACACTTGCTACTTATTGCACCTGAGCATTGGCCACATATAAAGTCTACGTTCTTAGATAGTTTACCTGTGATCCCATTACATCTTTTATGTACCCATACTTTGCATTTGGGACATAAAATGGAATTTCTGCCTACTCCTTTCCTATACAATGAGCATGACCATTTGCCTGAATAAATATATCTTAACGGTTCAAGTTTTTCCAGAAAAACTTAACTGTTAAGATCTCCTTACTGGATATGTCAATATTTATAAAACAAACTTTGTATTTTATCTGATGAGAGCGTACCAAAGTTTTGGTACCCTTGAAATATAAATAATAGAATAAATATGGTTTTATAAATATAGCTTCCATTGATATTATACTCCAGAAAACCTGTCAAGTGCTTCAAATCAGTTATAAATATATATATTTGTTGAATTACCAACAAATTAAATATCCCTTTTGCTTATATATAAATATATATATATAGGAAAATGTTTAACCCCAACGGCAGAGCTCTAGCCATTTCGACTCTTTTTTCTGCGTCCAGAAATAGCCGTCGAAACAGCTTGAACTCTGCTGTCAGGGTTAAACATTTTTCTATTACCCAATCTAGTACCCTAAGTATTGAGTACTCTGGTGCTTTTTGGTCTATCTGGTTCCTTACCACACTTCTTTCGTTATATATATATATAAGGAAAAAAGATGAAATCGAAAATGCAACTGGAGTCTTATTTTTAAAAATATATATATATTTATTTGGTTCCTTTACCGGTTTCGCAGTTCTTCTGTTTTTCAAAAGTAGAGTTGAGATGGAGGGTCTGTGGTTTTTCTCACAGATATATATATTTTCTCACATATATATATATATTTATAAATATATGAATATATATATATATGAATATATATATGAATATATAAATATATATATATAAATATATAAATCATCATCATCATCATTTTTACGTCCGCTTTTCCCTGCTTGCAAGGGTAGGACGGGAACTGATTCTGGCTTGATTTCTACAGCTGGATGCCCTTCCTAACACCAACCTCATTTACAGTGAGTGCTGGGTGCTTTTTCTCCATGGCGCCTTCCAGTCCACTTTACAGTGTGGGCTGGGTGCTTTTTTGCTGTGGCACCTCCACAACCACTTTGCAGTGGGGTCCCTATCATCTCATTTCTACAGCTGAGTAAACTGGAGCAATGTGAAATAAAGTGTCTTGCTCAAGGAAACAACACATCACCCGGTCTGAGAATTGAACTCACAACCTTTCGATTGCAAGGCCAATGCTCTAACCACTAAGCCATGTGCCTCCATATATAAATATATATATATATATATGCAAAACCCAGCAAGAAATCTGTAAAAATTGAAGTGTTATTATAAAGTTAATAAACTGTTGACTTTGAAACTTGTGAGAAGATTAGTTACAAATGTTAACTAAACTAATAAAAGAACACAACGAGGGAGTTGTTGAAGAACAATAAACTACGAAATATTTCTTTCACATTTTATTTATTTAAACATTAATATAAAACATTTAGTAGAATTTCCCTGGATGAGATAGAGGCATCTACTATGAATGTCCAGTTAACAGTGCATAGTTTCCTTGTGGGTGACATGAACTGATTGACCTACTTGTTTACCAAGATCGTCAACACAATAACAAGCACTTCCAGTACATTGAATTTTTCTGTAATTACCATTGGCTTCACAACTGAATGTTTTACCAACCATACCAGTCTTCCCATATACAAACTTATGGCGGGCACAGTCTGAAACAAAATATAATGTAGTGTATAGATAATCAAAGAATCAATCATCACAGGCAACAGTAGGAATCAATATGTATCAATAACCACAGGCAACAGTTAGAATTAAAGTAATTAACTTGATAATAATATATTTAACACAATGAATACTAGTTAACAGTAGGTGGCAAGTTAAGCAACAATGTTAGTTAATAGCTTATAAATATATATTGGTATTTATATATGTATATACATTTATGTATATATATATATACGTATATATATATATATATATATGTATGTCTGTATACATATATATATATTAATAAAAAGGATGAGGTGT
>OZ024748.1:9500939-9510939 GCA_964016885.1 Eledone cirrhosa
GAAAAAAGCACCCAGCCCACACTGTAAAGTGAACTGGAAGGCACCATGGAAAAAAAGCACCCAGCCCACACTGTAAAGTGAACTGGAAGGCACCATGGAAAAAAGCACCCAGCCCACACTGTAAAGTGAACTGGAAGGCACCATGGAAAAAAAGCACCCAGCCCACACTGTAAAGTGAACTGGAAGGCACCATGGAAAAAAAGCACCCAGCCCACACTGTAAAGTGAACTGGAAGGCACCATGGAAAAAAAGCACCCAGCCCACACTGTAAAGTGAACTGGAAGGCACCATGGAAAAAAAGCACCCAGCCCACACTGTAAAGTGAACTGGAAGGCACCATGGAAAAAAAGCACCCAGCCCACACTGTAAAGTGAACTGGAAGGCACCATGGAAAAAAGCACCCAGCCCACACTGTAAATGAGGTTGGTGTTATATATGTGTGTGTGTGTGCATAAGGTTCAGTAAGTCTGAAGAAAACTGGTGAGAGTACCAAAGTCAGCACTCGATGCAGAGCATGGTGTGTATCTTATGAAACACCTCCACTTTGTTCTTATTATTATATATGTATAAGAGGGGTGCAATTTTTATATGTCATTTATATCATTGAGAGTTCAATATATCTGTTGTTAGGAATATATTAAACCACCATTGATAAAATAAAAAGTGATGATAATCTGACATCTTCAGTAAGTCGGTCAGTATTCTAACATAGAATATTATTTCATGTGATACTATCTAGAGCATCTAAGTATGTGTGTGTATATATATATATATATATATATATATATATATATATATATATATATATATATAAAAACATTCCATGTTGATATAGTCTTCAATTTCCCCTAACGAAATCTGACCACTACTTTATTTTCTCTCTCTCTCTCTATGTATATATATGTATATATATATGTGTGTGTGTGTGTGTACAGTTTAGTTTAAGACCACATTTTCTAGTGACGGATTCCAAGTGTAGATGATATATTTATGCATAATAAACATATGAGACTCACTCATAAATGTAAAATATATCAGAAAGTTACTTACTGATGCAGGTCATACTACGTTTACTACAGACCAAGTCAAGACCACATTTCGTGGTGAGAGGGGTTCCAAGTAATCCTTCAGGAACACAGCTATCTCCTTCCTCTGAAAGGTGTCATAATAAGAAATAACATAGATACAACACTAAAAAATTAGGGGTGCTAATACTACTACTATTACTAATAGTAGTAGTTTCTAATTTAAGCATAAGATTTTGAGGGAACCCAAAGTAGATTAAATCAATCGAGATATTTCATTGATATTTTATTTTATTAACCCTGGAAGAGTGAAAGGTAAAGAATCTGAACAAATACTGCAAAACATTTCTGACACTAAAACATTTCTGCTAATCCCCAATAACAAAATGTGAAGAGAATTTAAAATAATTAGAAAACAATAGATTGACACCTGGTGAACTAATCATCAAATCAGTCTGATATCCTGTAAACCCATCTCTAGATCAGTCTGATATCCTGTAAACCCATCTCTAGATCAGTCTGATATCCTGTAAACCCATCTCTAGGTAAGTCTGATATCCTGTAAACCCATCTCTAGATAAGTCTGATATCCTATCAACCCATCTCTAGATCAGTCTGATATCCTGTAAACCCATCTCTAGATAAGTCTGATATCCTATAAACCCATCTCTAGATCAGTCTGATATCCTGTAAACCCAACCTGATATCCTATAAACCCATCTCTAGATAAGTCTGATATCCTATAAACCCATCTCTAGATCAGTCTGATATCCTGTAAACCCAACCCTATATTATATCAAATCAACTTGATATCTGCTTTCATCAGTTTAGACACCCATTAATACTGATTTACTGAAGATTCTGTCCCAATTTAGCTCTACACTCCATCAAATTTTTGACAAGAATCAACTTACTCAAATACTTTACACAAGTATCACAACATCCACAAAATGTTTTGTGAAGTTCTCCATCAGCACAGTTTTCTACTGCAGCACATTTAACAGAGTTACAGACACCTGGTAGACAAACAATGGCGCTGGCTGCTACAACACACAAGGCAATAAGGAAGACACACTTCATGGTTGAGAAGATTTCTGAAATTTTATTAAAAAAGAGAAATTTTCAAAATTGAGGAATTTTTCTTAAATATATTTTCTGGTAATTACTGAATAGAGGTATATATATATATATATATATATATATATATATAAGAACAAAAGATGGTTAAAAGAGTTCCATGTATTTTATTATGCGCATTTCAAAAACAAATATTATGCGCATTTCAAAAACAAGTGTTTTTTAATCTTCATATCATGTCTTCCTGTTTTATCTGATGAAAACACAAATATTATTGCATGATGATATTTGTTTTTGAAATGCGCATAATAAAATACATGGAACTCTTTTAACCATCTTTTGTTCTTATATATTATGTATACTCCAGTCCTACAAACTGTAGAGTGCTTCTTATCCAATATCTGCATTGCTTTATTGTACTACAATAAAACTCACCTCCTACATATATATATATATGTATATATATATATATATATATATATATATCGTGTCTCGAGCTATCTGCCGATTAAACAATTGCAACACACAATAAACTGAGTCCAGATGCATCACTGATTTTTCGTTTTATATTATATAACACTCTGCTCTGTAAGAACATAGAGTGCTCAACTGGCATACCGCCTATGGAAGCATCATAGCTACCATTAAACACACACACACACACACACATATATATATATATATATATAATACCATGCGGTATTCTAATCCTATTGTATCTCTCTCAGTTATTTACCATGCGACCCTCAGTTCCTACCCCCCCCCCCCCCCTCTATGCACTTCTTTAAGGCTTACTACCCTGTCTTTAACCTAATTCATTCAATCTGAAAATATTGAAGAGATAAGACACTTTGCCATTCTTCTCTGCTAAAATGTACCACTGAGCTGATTCAAATTTTCCCAGCCAGCCATCCACCTAATCTACGAAGGTATTTTAGCCTACATATTGTCGTTAATATTATGATGTTCCCTGCTGTATTAGCGTTAAATTTTCCCTGCTGTATTAGCGATAAATTTTCGAGGGTTTCTCTTAGTAGCTTTTTTCATGACGTTATTATTGTTAATTTTACTGATGTAGTATTAACTTGGATATTTACCATGCGACCCTCAGTTCCTACCTCACAATTTCCCTCCCCCCCACCCCCACACACCACCATAGTCTATTCGACCAATCAAACCTAGCATGCCATTTCCACTGCTGCTGCTGCTACTACCTGCCTAACTAACTCTCTCCTCCTCTGGCGCATCCCAACACACCCTGCCATTACCCCACCACCACTGTCCTTCTAGCCCTCAATTTTCCCACCGTTAGGGATGGATGAGCTGGGAATACACGAGCAACTCTGAATCAATAGATGAAATATGAATCTGCGAGCTACCAAGCACCCACGTGAAGCGCCAACCCAGAGACCCTCCCCTACGAGTGTCGACAAATGCCCAAAACTCCGAGTTGGTACCATCAATGTAGGCTCAATGAAAGGAAGAGCAGGAGAAATCGTAGAAATGCTAGAGCGAAAGGAAGTTGATGTATGCTGTGTGCAAGAGACTAGATGGAGAGGAGGGTCTGCTAGAGTCCTTGTAGGAAAAAGCCAGTGCTACAAATTTTTCTGGGTGGGAAATGACGATGGGATGGGTGGTGTAGGTATACTATTAGCTGACAAGTGGGTAGATAAAGTAATCTCAGTGTACAGGGTAAATGCAAGAATCATTAAACTCAGACTAGTCCTGAATAAGACAATTACCACAATAATATCAGCTTACGCACCCCAATCGGGGCTGCCAGACGAACTTAAGGATAGGTTTTACGAGTCCCTAATACACACTACTGCTCTAACAGACGACAAGGACTTCCTAATCATTGCAGGAGATTTTAACGGACACGTAGGTAAACACTGCGACGGCTTCAATAGAGTACATGGAGGCCATGGAGTTGGCACAAGGAATGAGGAAGGATTCAGACTTCTAGAATTCTGCGACGCCAATGACATGTCGATATGTAACACAAACTTTAAAAAACCCGACAACCACCTGATCACCTATAGATCAGGGGAGCACTCTAGTCAGTTAGATTTTATCCTCATCAGAGGACGTGACAGATGGACGGTCGTAAACACAAAAGCCTTCCCTAGTGAGGAATGTACATCCCAACATAGCTTAGTTGTCAGCGACCTCACGGTCAGAACTAGACGAGCCCTGAAACAGAGGCCAACCTGGAGAAGAAAGATCTGGAAGCTGAAAGTCCCCTCAACCAGTAACAGATTTAAAGATATTTTACTCAACGCCTACGACAGTAAAGAAGAACAGATAGAGACATTTAACGTAGAAGAGAACTGGGAGTTCCTAAAAAATAACTTACTAGAGGCGACGGATGAGGTTTGTGGCTGGAGTAAGACCTCAAGCAGGAGGAGAGTGACTTGGTGGTGGAACAATAAGGTAGATGAAGCAGTCAAGGCCAAGAGACAGGCATGGAAAGAATGGAAGAACGGGGGGAGCAGGGTACATTACATAGAGACCAAGAGGGAAGCTAGGCGACAAGTATACTTAGCTAGGAGGGAAGCAGAGGATAGAAAATTCAAGCATGTTTTACAACGTGAGGACCAGAAACAGGAGGTATTCAAGATTGCGAGGCAGTGTGTCAGAGATAGTTGTGATGTCATTGGAGAGAAGTGTATCCGGAATGATAAAGGTGAGCTTGCCCTCACAAGTGCTGAGAAGAAAGATGCATGGAAGAGTCATTATGATAGATTACTAAATGAGGAGAATGCATGGGAAGAAGAGACCCTACCCCACGTAGACCCTATAGAGGGACCAGCAGTACAAGTCAGCGGCAGCGTAGTAAGTAAGGCAATCAGAGATATGAAGATAGGGAAGGCAACCGGTCCATCGGGTATAGCTGCCGAGATGCTGAAGGCATCTGGGTCTGTAGGTCACACTATAACCACACGTATCGTTAACCAGGTAATACTAGAGGGGGCCATACCAAAAGATTGGTGCAGTAGCATCATTGTCAACTGCTACAAAGGTAAAGGCGATGCACTAGATAGAGGAAACTATAGAGGTATAAAGTTGATGGACCAGGTCATGAAAGTAACAGAAAGAGTTATAGCACAGCTGATTAGGGACCGGGTGAATATAGACGAGATGCAATTTGGGTTTGTTCCAGGGAAAGGCACCACTGATGCGCTCTTCCTTGTGAGGCAATTACAGGAAAAGTACCTAGCTAAAAGTAAGCCACTCTACTTGGCATTTGTCGACCTTGAGAAAGCCTTTGACAGAGTTCCACGTGCAGTAATCTGGTGGGCTCTTAGAAAACTAGGAGTAGATGAATGGCTTGTGAAAGCGGTACAAGCCATGTATAGGGGAGCAGTCAGCAAAGTTAGGATTGGCAATGAGTATAGCGAGGAATTTAGCGTACAGGTTGGGGTCCACCAGGGCTCTGTTCTTAGCCCTCTCCTGTTCATCATAGTCCTGCAGGCAATAACGGAGGAGTTTAAGACCGGATGCCCATGGGAACTCCTGTATGCTGATGACCTCGCACTCATAGCTGAATCTATGGTAGAACTAGAGAATAAATTCCAAACCTGGAAGCAGGGACTAGAGAGAAAGGGCCTCAAAGTCAACATGACAAAGACTAAGGTCCTTATAAGTAGACGAGAAAACAGAACCCAGATCCCCTCAGGGAAATGGCCTTGCTCAGTATGTAGGAAAGGTGTAGGTAGGAACTCCATTCTTTGCCCCAAATGCAAACAATGGGTACACAAGAGATGTAGCGGGATCTCAGGAAGCTTAATTAAGAATGTAGGATTCACATGCAGCAGCTGTGCTGAAACAGCAAGCAAACAGCCACAGGAAACAAGTACCACCAATCTCTGGGAGGGCCCTGTAGAAACAGTAGACAGCTTCTGCTACCTAGGTGACCGAATTAGCAACGGAGGTGGGTGCTCAGAAAGTACAATAACTAGGGTAAGAACGGGATGGAAGAAGTTTAGGGAACTACTACCACTGCTAGCTGCAAAAGGCTTCTCCCTCAGAATGAAAGGCAGACTGTATGATGCGTGTATCCGAACAGCGATGTTGCATGGTAGTGAGACCTGGGCGCTGAAGGTGGAAGACTTACGTAGATTAGAGAGAAACGAAGCCTGCATGCTCCGATGGATGTGTAACAGTAATATACGTGAACGACAAAGCATAAATGAATTGAGAGAGAGACTGAGCATAAGAGGAATCAAATGCTGCGTGCAGGAGAGGCGGTTACGCTGGTATGGACATGTGATGCGTATGAAGGATGACAGCTGCATAAAAAGGTGCAGAGCACTAGAAGTTGATGGAAACCGCGGAGTGGGGAGACCCAAGATGACTTGGGATGAGGTGATAAAAGCCGACCTTACCCAACTACACCTCTCAAAGTCAATGACACACGACCGTGACTTCTGGCGTCACGCAGTAATACAGGGTACCCGACCTCCCATGGGTACATGCTGAAGCATATAAACAATATGCCCCCCCCCCCCACCGCAAGGTGGTCGTGGAGGTGCCACGGCAAAAAAGCACCCAGCCCACACTGTAAAGTGGACGTGTAGGCGCCACGAAAAAGCACCCAGCACTCACTGTAAATGAGGTTGGTGTTAGGAAGGGCATCCAGCTGTAGAAATCAAGCCAGATCAGTTCCTGTATGAGCAAGGCATGGTCAGCCGACCAGACACTGCCCACAACAGGACAACCCGTCTAACCCATGCTAGCGTGGAAGAACGGACGTAAAACGGTGATGATGATGATGATGATGATGATATATATATATATATATATATATATATATGGTACCAGGAAAAACAGGAAACAGTAGTCAGAGGGAGAAATTTATTCAATCTTTAACATATGTTTCTCTACAATTACATAACCATCTACATTTACTGACTGCATTATACAATACTCAATCATATGCATTACATTTTAATTATTGCACTTCATCAGAAAGAAGTTAATACGGAGTAAGAAAACAATTTGTTATACTCTGAGATGTAGATACCATATTTCTGCAATAAACATTACTTACTGCTGACTAAGCTAAATTACACAAACATTGGTATAGAGAGAAATTCAGAATCAAAATATGATTTACAAATAACAGAAATAATAAACAAAAAAATAATAATACAATAATGTTGCTGATTAACTAAGACATATTTATATATAATACAGGAAGTTATCGGATAGTACCGCTGATCTTCAAACACTTTCCCACCCACTCGATATTTTAATTAAGCTAATATCCTTAAAATGCCAACTCAATATAATAATAATAATAATTGTTTCTACTTTTGGCACAAGGCCAGCAATTAACCAGTACATTACTGGTACTTTATTTTATCGACCCCGTAAGGATGAAAGGCAAAGTTGACCTCGGCGGGATTTGAACTCAGAATGGAAAGGGCCGTAACTCTATGCTAGAAGGCATGATGTCCGACCCTCTACCGATACTGCCAATCCAATAATTCAATAATAATAAAAAGGATGAGTTGCTAGATCTTCATTACAATCCCTAAACTATATATATATATACACACACACATACATATATGTGTATATATACACACAAATACATGCATACATCAATTATATATACACACATACATATATGTGTATATATACACACAAATACATGCATACATCAATTATATATACACACATACATATATGTGTATATATATACACAAATACATGCATACATCAATTATATATACACACATACATATATGTGTATATATATACACACATACATGCATACATCAATTATATATACACACACATACATATATGTGTATATATATACACATATACATCAATTATATATACACACAAATACATGCATACATCAATTATATATACACATATACATATATGTGTATATATATATACACACAAATACATGCATACATCAATTATATATACACACATACATATATATGTATATATATATACACACAAATACATGCATACATCAATTATATATACACACATACATATATGTGTATATATACACACAAATACAGGCATACATCAATTATATATACACACATACATATATGTGTATATATATACACAAATACATGCATACATCAATTATATATACACACATACATATATGTGTATATATATATACACACAAATACATGCATACATCAATTATATATACACATATACATATATGTGTATATATATATACACACAAATACATGCATACATCAATTATATATACACACATACATATATATGTATATATATATACACACAAATACATGCATACATCAATTATATATACACACATACATATATGTGTATATATACACACAAATACAGGCATACATCAATTATATATACACACATACATATATGTGTATATATATACACAAATACATGCATACATCAATTATATATACACACATACATATATGTGTATATATATATACACACAAATACATGCATACATCAATTATATATACACACATACATATATGTGTATATATATACACAAATACATGCATACATCAATTATATATACACACATACATATATGTGTATATATACACACAAATACATGCATACATCAATCATATATACACACACATACATATATGTGTATATATATACACAAATACATGCATACACCAATTATATATACACACATACATATATGTGTATATATATACACACATACATCAATTATATATACACACAAATACATGCATACATCAATTATATATACACATATACATATATGTGTATATATATATACACACAAATACATGCATACATCAATTATATATACACACATACATATATGTGTATATATATATACACAAATACATGCATACATCAATTATATATACACACATACATATGTGTATATATACACACAAATACATGCATACATCAATTATATATACACACATACATATATGTGTATATATATACACAAATACATGCATACATCAATTATATATACACACATACATATATGTGTATATATACACACAAATACATGCATACATCAATTATATATACACACATACATATATGTGTATATATATACACAAATACATGCATACATCAATTATATATACACACATACATATATGTGTATATATATATACACACAAATACATGCATACATCAATTATATATACACACATACATATATGTGTATATATATACACACATACATATATGTGCGTATACGATTGAAAATTATAGCTACACAATATTTTCTCTGAATCTAGTTCACAAGTCTACAGTATTCACACACTCTCTGATTACTGCAGCTGTGTAAAATAGGATCAGCGCGATTACCTCCCCTATATATTCTAGGAAGATTTTGTGTGAGTTTTTACTGTCGCTGTTTATAGTCATTGTGGTTTGTTATATAAACATACTGACACACACACATATATATATATATATATATATATATATATATATATATATATATATATATATATATATATATATATATACATATACTTGTGTATATATATATATATATATATATATGATTAAGTTAAAAATGTACATCCACATATGTATACTGAAATACTAGTATGCATATGAATACACACACGTGTACATATGTAGATGTACCGAGTTTTTCACTGGACACTTTACTGTGAGTGTCCAGCTATTCTGTATGTAAACGAAACGAAATTTAATTTCGTTTCGTTATTTGTTTTTATATATATATGTATACATATATATACATATATATATATATATATATATATATATATATATATATATATATATATATATATATATATACAAAGATATACATATATATACATATATATATGTATATGTATATATATGTATAGTAATATATTATATATATATATATATATATACAT
>OZ024748.1:9523439-9535939 GCA_964016885.1 Eledone cirrhosa
TTTCTTCTTTTCGGGTTATAGCTACTGTTGCCCAGAGAGTGGGATTGGCTCAGTGCACAGTCTTTCCTCACTTTAAAAAATATCTTCACGCACAGGCATTGCACGATAGAATTAATTAATAATTATTAATAATGGTACATCGTACAATGGCCATACTCGATAACGAGGGTGTAGCCATCATATATGTATGTAGTTCCTCATAGAAACAAGTCATATGCACTTGTTTTGGATGCGTTGAAAAGCGAGAGAGAGACTGCCCATCCTCTTTTAAGTAAAGCGATAAAATAAAAAAAAATCTAACAGATTAATTAATAATAAAGAAGACGAAATATTAATTAAATATATATGAAAATAAAACAGGAAAAATCTTAATAAAAGGTGAGCAAATGTGGATGAGAAAAAGTGTTACCTTATACAATGTAGAAGATATACTGTAGTGAATTGAGATATATTTGGAGAGTCTATTTATAGGAGCGCCTTATCATCTCAGCTGCAGTTATTCTCACATGCCACCATCATGACCTTCACATAGTAATCACATAGTAATCACATAGTAATTGACCCATTTCAATCCTATTACTTCTCTACTTATAACCTCCAATTAGAAAAATAACCTAACTTATGAAAAAATTAATGGGAAGAATTGAACTCTGAAATATATGATGTAAGGATCACCACTTGGGTTCCAATTATGCTACATTGTATAAAATAATTAAAACAAAAGAAAACTAATAGAATGCTTTAATGTCTAATTGCCTGATAATGATGCTTTATTTTTCTCTTTTTCATCTGTTTTAACAGAATCTTTTAAGCGTCAGATGTTTTGTAGAATTTAGTTATGACTCTATATTCTAGTTTGAAATCCTGATATTAATCTTGTCTTGAGCGTCAGATGTTTTGTGGTGTTTAGTTACAACTCTTTAGGTCTTATCTTCAAATCTTGTTGAGTTCAACTTTGGTTTTCACTCATCCCGAGTTTTAATAAATACCAGTGAAGAATAGGGGCAATTAAATTGACTAATCCTTCCCCCTAGGTTTGCCTAAACTATGTACAACTTCATTCCAGTTATATTTCTCATACTCTTAATTAAAATAATTTCAACTTACAGTTTGGTAAACTGATAAACCTAGTTTTTCAGACTTCTTTTCTCTGACCACACAAATGACTAAGTCTGTATTTTCTACTCTACAGTCCTTGTCATGTGACCAAAACACTGTACGACTTTCTCCAATGTGAATTTGTCCAAAAATTGTATATTTAATTTAATTATATGAATTTGAGGGCAAAAGACCACATTGTTTCGTTTGTGGTGAATCCATTCATCTACGAGCCTTTTGTTTTCAGTTAAAGAGGGCCACAACCCTCCATTGCTGCCAACGCCAGTGTCGGTGCCTACAATAACCGCAGCACCTACATCGCCCTCTCTCAATACCACCTGATTTTGTTACCCAGAGATTTAACCATCTGCATTGATGAGGCTTCCAAAACGATTGTTTTTTAATATATATATATATGGAAGAGGTTATAGTTCACTTGAAGCATTGTATAATGAGGTATAAACGTTTGTATATTTATAATAAAGCCAAAACAATGCAGGTATGGACATAGAATAAAGAATGCAAATGCAAAAGATATTGTTGACAATTAGTCTTTTACCTTAGATTTATTTAAATGTCCTTAATTTTCGAGATAATATCTCTTCTTCGGAGGGAAGTAAAGCGGTTAAACCAGTGTTCTAAATAGCTTGCCAAGTCATTTTGCATTTGCATTCTTTATTCTATGTCCATACCTGCATTGTTTTGGCTTTATTATACATATACAAACGTTTATATATATATATATATATATATATATATGAAACGGCAAAAGCTCAGACATCGGGGTCCCGTCTACTACCCCAAGTATCGAGTACTCTGGTGAGTAATGTTCTAAAACAGGTTTTTACTGCATCCATTTTGATTTAGTTATATACATTCATACATAGATGTGTGTGTGTGTGGTTTTATCTCAAGCTTTCTCAAATACACTGGCTCACGTCGCACTTTTACTTATCTCCTCGTATTAATTAAGGAAACATATGTTACCATAGATATCTATCGATCAATATCTCATAATTTTACATGTGAATGCTCCAGGCGATAATAAATGTCAAACCATAGAAAAACATGTTACTGAAGTACGGGAAATTTTCAAATATTTGGGTGTCTAAGTAATTGCAATTAATATAAAATGGTGTGTGACGAACTGTGTTCCGCTACAATTCTCAGCTGATGAAATTACACTAAAATCTCAAAGAGCTTTGGTAAACGAGGAGCAAATCCGATAAATACAATCGACAAAAACAAATATGATTGTATATAACTGAGCTCTGATATGGTAGGGGGTCATTGGTAGTATATAACTGACCCTGATATGAGGGGGGGGGTCATTGGTAGTATACAACTGACTCTTGATATTGGTGGGGGGTCGTTGGTAGTTTTCCAATGGTTGTATATAACTGAGCTCTGATATTAACCTGTAACTCCTGGTGGAGTCATAGGGGGGGGGGGGGGGGGGGGGGCGTAGTGACATACAACGTTTTGGGGGCCATTTTTTAAAACCTAGCAGAATCCATCCTCTCTCCAGGTCCGAACACAGCCAATTTCTTCCACAGAGAGGGGGGGGGCTATTGTGAAAGAGATATAGAGGAAGATTCGACCCCAGTACTGGTACTTTTTTTATCGACCTCGAACGTTTAAAAGAGAAAGAAGTTGACCTCGGCGAGAAAATAGTTAACGAAATGCTTGGTGGATGTTTAAAGAAGTTTCTAGCTGGAGATATGGAAGTAGTGAACCTAAAGAGACAATCAATGTTACAACTAACTCAAGAATATTCGAGTATGAATATTTTCTATTTAGAGGAAAACCAGATTTCCAGACCGTCCAATCAGATCTAATTCATATATTGTTTAATCCTTAGAAAAAATCCTTCAATTCTTGGACCATTATCATACTCTGTTCTCGCTCTCTCTCTAAACTCAGCACCAAATATCACACACAGTACGACATTCCAAGAGAAATACCTCATTGTTACTCCTTCTCTCGCTTTCTCTCTTCTATCATCGTAATTTTTATCTATTCAACACTACAGCTATTCACAATGTCCATCTTTTCTGAAAGCAATGATAAAATAAAATATATATTTCACAAATATTTCTGCTAAATATAGCTACAATGTTATTGTAGGATAATCACCAAACTTTGAAGCTACTAAAAATGGTTAGTATCGGTAAAAATCAATTAAGTAAAAAGCAAAAGTTTATCAAAAAATATTAAACATATTTTTATTCTTACCTTACTCAAATATATCTAATTTTTTATTTCTGTTCTTTACGAGATGGAACACAGCTTTGTGTGACACATATTTGTACAAAATATTCTACTAATAACATTATATTATACAAAGATTTATTTCATATGTTACATGTATATCGTTGTTTAATATGTGATAAATTTAGCAATTCACCTCAACTTTCTTCTAAACATATCTTCTGTTATAAAGACAAAGAAGACTTCTCAATTTAATACAGCTCTCATTGTCAAGGAAACTGTTGTATCAGCGCCATGACAGTTGAAATGTAACATTTAAAGTACGAAACACCATTACTAAATGTCACATCCTATGTTGAATAACAACTAAAACTACATTTATATATATCACAGCTTAATCCTCAATATATTTTTACTTTTATTTATTGTTTCTCTATAAATCTTCTTCGATCTACTAAATATTGGAATAAGTTGACTTCAATACACGTTCGTCTCACATGTTTCTGATTCTTCTTATTGTCTGTTCCACTCCTAACTTAAAATATTCCTAGTTTTCTCTCCGATACTTTTTTTTAAAACATCGTTACTGATCATAGAAACTAAATCTAGTTTGTGTGTTTTTTTTCCACTTTTAATGCTGTAGGAAATCTTCTCTAAATCTCTACTGTACTTCTCAAACTTATCTTTTGCTTCTTGAAACGTTTTAATACGAGAGAAAAATCAATAGAGATATATAGTAGAATTCAGTAAAAATACTTATCCCTTAAAGTATGCAGCTGTTATAATAATATAGTTATTTGGTTTGTATGAGTTGAATAATACAGGTAGGACACATCACCTTTTTATTGATGGCTGCTTCCCTATTACAGTATGTATACAGCTAATTTACTTAGAAAACACTTCCAGCAAGAAATGTCCAATCCTAGAAGCAAGAGGTGTGTGAAGGATCTCATATGTAGGTAACCTATCTAGAATGATCTCCTAGGAAACCCTGTAATCTTCACAGAATGGGTGTATAGCAAAAAAAATGTTGGTTGAGGATAAATTACATAGCAATAATCGATGGCTTATAGATCTTTTCACTGTGAACTCGATCCGTTCGACCAAAATAAGAAAATTTAACGGGAAGCACATAAAAGTTGGTAACTGTTTGTTGATGAAGGGAAAGTTGTAGGAAGATATATAAATCTATAAATCCTTACTAAATAAGAGTTATGAGCAGAGAGAATAAATTTGTGAAAGATACGATAATGGTTTTTACTATAGGCACAAGGCCAGCAATTTGGGGGGAGGGGAAAGTCGATTAAATCGATCCCAGTGTGTGACTCCGTAAGGATGAAAAGCAAAGTTAACCTCGGCGGGATTTGAAATCAGACCGTAAAGGGCCGTAACTCTATACAATAAAATTAAATTAGTGATGTGTGTGTGTGTGTGTGTAAAGAGAGAGCTCAAGCGCAGAAATGCTATAAAGATAGCTCATAAAATAGGGTGAAGACCCTTAAAAGACGGGAAAAGGATTTTCCAACGACCTGTATGAGGAATTGAACCTAAATCTTCCAGATAGCGACTATATAGGAATATAGGGATATGTGTTTTCTTTTAGAATTTCATGATAAAACTCGATAGAAATATTTCTGTAGAACGTCAGGGAATAAAGACATATATATAAACAATGAACAGTTCTTGTCGGACCCTTTCTCTATATCTATGGCTGACATAAACTGAACGTTTATAGAAATGTAGTTTGAATAATGGCAGCGAAGACTAGAGGCCAGGTATTTAGAATTTGCTCTCAGAGCGTTCGAGTGTTTCTTTTCAGTAAAACATTTTCTCCAGCAAGTAGACTGACAGAAAGAAAACCAATTATATTGGCTGTCTTCATATTATTAGAGGCAGTTCTGATAAAATCGATAACTTGGTTTAAATTTAATTAAATGAACCCAATGAACATAAATACGTATCATTTAATTCAAACATTTAGTTGACATTGCATGAGTTTTCCATTGAAATCGTCTTTTAAACCAAGTATGAGCGGCATAACATACATAAACAAACATACATACATACATGCAAGCATGCATGCATGCATGCATGCATGCATACATACATACATACATACATACATACATACATACATACATACATACATACATACATGCACATAGTGAATGTGTATGTACGTGTGTGTGCGTGTGTGAAGAAGACCTGGTATTTGAAATATAAATATATTATTGAAGCTGAAGTAAGTTATTAGAAAAAAGAAAGAAAATCTTTACATAGATCACAGAATGAACGCTGCTATGAAAAGACTTGGAAATAGAAATATAATTCCGTTTGAATGAAAGGATCCCTTTGCTTAACAACAACAACTGCAATAACAACAACATCACCAACAACAACTACAATAACAACAGTAGAAATAGTAATTTATTGCTAGTAAGGTGGTGGACTGCAAGGCAGTTGATTCCATCGGCTGTTAGTATTCTTCTTCGTCCATTTATAAAGTTGATCGATCAGACGTGGCTACCTAAGGTCAGACTTGTTTACCCGAGGTCATATCAAGATAATTAAGGGTCAACTCAAGCTACTTGAGGTCAAAGTTGGTTAACTGACGTCAGATTTGGCTAGCTGAGATTAGACCAAGATACCTAAGGATTAGACCAAGTTACAAGGAGATCAGACCTGAGGTCAGACGTGTCTACCTGAGGTCAGACGTGTCTACCTGAGGTCAGACGTGTCTATCTAAGAGACTTTGCTATCTGAGATCAGACGTAGCTACTTGAGGTCAGACGTGGCTATCTGAGGTCTGATTTAGCTAAATGAGGTCAGCCCAGACTACTTGAGCTCTAACCAGCCAACTATGGCTAATGTCTTAGATTGTGTCACTGAATCTATTTCATGAATATCTTATTTTTTATATTTTTTCCACTTTTTTTAATTTCCCCCAAAATGTCTATTGAAGTTTGAAGCTTGTTTCACAGTTCAGTGGATTAATGGATGACTTGATAGATAATTGGTACTAAGTCACTTCCGTAAATATCTTATTATGGTCTTGAAATGACTCCTTAAAATGTCTTCAGATATTATAGCACCAGGAATTTAATAGAAAATGTTTTGATCCCTAAAATAGACAGATATATCAAAGAAGATCTCCTTAAATAAGAGTTAATCATTTCGGAAATCCAGCTGAGAAAAAGAACGAAAGGGAATAATCGATAAGTATTAGAGTTCTTCTCCAAATATAAACAAAAGTAATCAGTGATGAAAGAGACCAAAATAGAGATGTACTGGAAATGTAGCTTCATTAGTGGAGCTTTTGAAATATATCGTGTCGAGAGGGAATACTTAAGATTGAATAGGGTCCTCTTAAGGAATGATTAGGAGGTTTATAACATTTAACTTATATATATATGTGTGTGTATCCCGGGTTCAATGGGGGTAACCACAGTAAGTAAGGTACTCAATACATAGCAGAGTATAAATATTTAATATAGAAATTAGCTTCTACAGGACTAGAACTGTTTCATTCGAAGGAAATAAATGAACCTTGAATATTAGGAGTGCCTGCATTTGAATCATTCTGTATCACTATATTTTTCTCTAAATATAGTTTATTCAAATAATCCCCATTCTTTAAATCCACCAGCCAATAACCTCCACCCATCCCAATCACCACCTTTCCCTACCAACAGAAAATGTATAAATACCACCATATCACATCGACAGTCGGCTTTCCTTCAAATGAAACAGTTCTATTCCTGTAGAAGCCATTTCTATATTATATACACAGACATACACACACTGATATATATATATATATATATATATATATATATATATATATATATATATATATATATATAAAGAAAAAGGGATGAAATCGAAAATGCAACTGAAGTCTTATTTTTTTTTTAAATATATATATTTATTTGGTTCCTTTACCGGTTTCGCAGTTCTTCTGCTTTTCAAAAGGTGAATTGAGATGGAGGGTCTGTGGTTTTTCTCACATATATATATATATATGTATGTGTGTGTGTGTGTGTGTTTTATTGCTACATAAGTGAGACTAAAGGCAGTTAACGAGAGCTGTAACAGGTGCCAAATAGTTTGTTGAACAGTCTTGATGATCTAGCTTGATCTCACAACGTAGCATCTTATCTGATAAATATACGTCAAAAATATAAAATATATTTATCTATGGTTTTATTAGAAAAAGAATCGTTAAATGCGTTGCGGTATTTCTTTCTGGACTCTGAGTTCAAATCCCACCGAGGTCAATTTTGCCTTCAATCGTTTCATGATCGATAAATGAACTATTAGTCAAAGTCATTGAATTGACGGAATTGGTATCTGTTCTGACTGAGTGTTCTGGTTTTAATACCCTCTCTTGGTAACGGTAAAATGGTACATGATATGACTGGGGTACCTAGCATTAAAACTACCCAAGAAATTCATGGGTGTATATGAATTGTAACAACATCAAACAAGAAGTGTAAAGGCCTTGATTGTTTAAGCTTCTCAGAAACTGCCGGGGAAATACGAAGGGAAAAAGATAGGTTTCATGGATTGCTTTAGTAAGAGGCAACGTAACTTGATAACCAGAGACCAGAGATGTATAAAGACAGATACTTAGTCTGTCCCCAATAAACCAAGTTTCACTTGCAAAAGTTGGAGAGGAGGTGGTTTCAAAGAAGACATTTTCAATACAATTTGATTTGATTTGATGCTGAAATAAACCAAAGAAAAGGTCGTTTTAAGCAATGTTGGTTTTCTCTCCGAAGATTGTAGTATTGTTATATTTATTTTGAAATCCGCCCACAATGAAAACATAAAAAAGAAAACAATTTTGACATTTAGCCACAACAGGTTTTTTAGATTAGGTAATAACTAACAAATAAACTTGAAATTCGTTGTATAAAAGAAACTTGCTTTTTAATAGAAAACAAGAACATGTTGAATAATGGAGTAAACAACAATAATGGTTTCTGATTTAGGCACAAGGCCAACAATTTTTGGGGGGGGGGGGGGGTCGATGAAATCGACCCCAGTGCATTACTGGTACTTTATTTTTTCAGACTACTATATCATCCATACCAAACCCATCCACGATACAGAATTTTACTTTGACTTTGTTGTTTTTCCTGTTTTATCACAATTCCGACAATTCCGACATAAGTTGGGTCCTGATAAAAATAATAAAAGTAGCGGCATTTATTTATATATATATTTATATATATATTGTTCATTGATATATATATATATATATATATATATACACACGAATGTGTGTGTGTCTGTGTGAAAGAGTGAGTAAAGGAGTATGAGTCTGCGTGCGTGTATGTGAGAGAGAGTGAAAGTGTGTGTGTGTGTGTGTTTATCTATTTTCTACACATTGTCACAATGTCACGATTTGGGAGAATTGTCGACAAAGAAATCAATATTTCTACTGTACATTGGATGAACATTGTTCTTGTTGTTGTCGCTGCTGCTTCTGCTCCTGCTGCTGCTGCTGTAGTTGCTGCTGCTGCTGCTGCTGCTGCTGCTGAAGTTGTTGTTGTCGCTGCTGCTACTGTAGTTGTTGTTGTTGCTGCTACTACTACTGCAGATGTTGTTGTTGCAGCTGTTGTTTTATCTCAGATGAGCTCTGATTAAACAGAACTCTCATCAAAGTTATTCCATCTATTTTCATCTTATCTTTGTTCCATATTTTATCCAATGTGTCAATCTCTGTTTTAAGATAATCAATTGTTTATTTGAGAGGGATTTGGTTATTATTTCTAACACTTTACTTAACTATTATAGGTCACCACATCTTGAGAAATTAGTTCATAATGTTTTGAATTTATCTTCCCTTTTCTTTGAGATTCACCAACAAAAATTTCGTCTAAGCTTTGTTTTTATTTTCTTTCTGCAACTAAAATTGAAACTGGAATTAACTCATTCAGTAAATAACTGCTTTACTTCTTTTTTAAATCTAAATTGAAGTCGTTGATTCACTCAAGTTATTTCTCCGAATATATTTTACATCCTTAAGCTAATGGCTTCGCTGCTTAAATATTTCGGTTTCAATGACTCGGCCAATTCTTTTCTTTTCTTTCGGGGAAAATCAGTTTTGAAACAGAATGAGTCAGAAGTGAAGAAGCACATGTACCGCCAAGGATGGTTGGTTTAAAACTGGTAGAGCTGCCTTGAAGCACCACAGGACCAAGGATGGTTGGTTTAAAACTGGTAGAGCTGTCTTGAAGCACCACAGGACCAAGGATGGTTGGTTTAAAACTGGTAGAGCTGTCTTGAAGCACGACAGGGTTTGTGTGTGGTGGGGTGCGGGTGTCAATATATATTGATTAGTTCTTATAAGGCAGGTATGGCCAGGAAGAATTTAGGTTTCGGGGTGAGAAAAAGGTTAAGTGTACTTGGAGTGTCTGTATGTCAGTCTGGGGGCGGGGGACAAACATTTGTACTTTAACAAAACCAGAGATGAAAGTACCTCATCCCTGTTTTTCTGAGCTTATTTATTTATTTCATACATTTATTTATTGATTTTTTTCTGTAATTTACCTGAATTTATTTCACACTTTTAATGTCATAAAATATCAAATTACGATTTTAGCTCGACTACGACACGTTTGTATATACTTATTTGTGTGTGTGAGTGTGTGTACCCAGCCTATAACACCTTTGTAGGTATTAGATAGCAAGTGAAAATAAGTATACAGGTGGACTCAGAGAAAGTTGTATTTAACACGTCTTGTATTGAATGAGTGGACATATATAGAAAATAAATAGAAAATAATGAAAATCATTTTTTTTCTTGTAAAAATTTATTTATTTTAGCTTCGTTAATTTATATTAAGTGGTTTTAAGTGTAAGAAAAGTTTCTACTTGATTTTGGCAACATTACAGAAGAAAGGTATATATTAAGTCTGTGCATTTTGTCCCCCATCTGGGAAAATGTCAATCTAATAAAACTGGTTTTTATTCCTCTTTGATATTTGTCTTTTTTAACAACATGGTAACAGATAGATAACATCCCCTCAAAGAAAAATCCAAATATCTCAGAAAATACCAAACAAAAAAAGATTTCGTATCGCATGTTGAAAAACAATGAATCTCTGTTTCTTTTCATTGTATCCACGCTAGGTTTTCTCAGTTCTTTTGCCTATGTCTCCACTGCTACGGGCTCGACCGCAAACCTGTCGGAGAGCGACCGAGAGTTTACCCTCCTCGGCTCGAAGGGCAACAGAGCTTGGGTTAGTCGCTGGAGAATGTGTCGCTGCAATGTGGCATCCCAGATGATAGGTTTACCACCGCGGAACGGGAAGATGGTCATGCCGTCTGGCCTTTTGCCGGCCCCTCGGTCCAACACCCCGGAGGCTCGAGCTGGGAGGAGAAACCTGCAGCATCCACGCCATGCTTTATGACCTCGTTGAGAGCAACATGGTGAGGAGGGCTGCCGGCACTGTAGCTATACTAACATTCAAGTACTGCCATACTAACGCCCCTTTACGGTCTGAGTTCAAATCCCGTCGAGGTTAACTTTGCCTTTCATCCTTACGGGGCCGATAAAATAAAGTACCAGTAATGCACTGGATAATTGCTGGTATTGTGCCAAAAATAGAAACAATTATATTACTGTTATACTTATTATTCTAATATTATAATTTATCAATCTTATAATGAAAATAAACTGAAATAAATATTTAATGTTTAAACAATGTTTCTGTAGTTTTAGATAACAATTATGAAGGACCATTTCAACAGTTCTGTTTAATCTCAGAGATTCTGTGTTAGGAAATCTTGGAATTATCTTTAAAGATTTTTATGTTGCTTTACTTGATGATGATGATAATGTTATTGGTGGAAAACATGAAGAAAACTCCGCCTAAACACACTATATATATATATATATATATATATATATATATATATGTATGTAAATATCTCCGCCTAAACACACTATATATATATATATATATATATATATATATATATATATATATGTATATATATATATACATATATATATATATATATAAATTAGCGAGAATCGTATTTCGGCTTTGGAATTAGCGAAAAACAACTTCCGAGATGTGTGGCAAGCGCTCAATAATTCTGACGAACCAGGGCTACAACATACGTTAAAGGCCAAACACACTGAGACGATGGTTAAACCGTCATCCGCACAACCATAGAAACGACCAAGTAATTCGGGTCAAACAAATAAAAAAATATGTGATTGAAAAATTTACCCGGACCCCTGGATGGTTGGTAAAATCCAGCATTTGGGTTTCTGCGACTCCTAAATCAAGTACTGTCCGCTTAGACAAATAATGTTAGGCTTCTGGTAAGATGATTGAACATTGAACAAGGAAGTCACTTTCTGAACAGGTTTTAGTTCAAGTGCCAGGCAAGGAATATATACATATCTACCTCTCTCTCTCTCTCTCTCTCTCTCTGTATATATATATATATATATATATATATATATATATATATATATATATGTGTGTGTGTGTGTGTGTGTGTGTGTGTGTGTGTGTGTGTGTGTGTGTGTGTGTGTGTAAAGGGTAAACAGAAATAACAAAAATAACAAAACAAACAGCACAGTACATGGAAGAAATATATTAGTTTAACGCTTGAAATAGCAGGAAGAGAGTCTTAACGTTTCGGACACTAGTCCTTCATCAGAAGACAGAATTAGAAATAGAAGATAAATAGAAAGTAAAGAGTGATGAGAGGAACAGGGAAAATGAGAAAAAAAAGATAGGGAGGAAAATAACACACACGTGCGTATTCAGTCGGCTGCGCATGCGTGCGTGTGTGTAAATGCCATCACTGATTCTAACTGTCTGTAGTATCATATATTTTAAATTCTATTATTTTTATTCTTTCTCTTAGACTTCAGATATTTTCTTGGATCCCTAAAATTCTACCGTTGATCCCAGGGGCCGCACTTACCACCAGGCAAGCTGACAACCTGGTCAATCTACTCCTGATATAATAATAGCTGGGGGGGGGGAGTATATTATATATATAATAATAGCTGGGTGGGGGGTATATTATATATATATATAATAGCTGGGGCGGGGGGGGGCAGGTATATTATATATATATATATATATATATATATATATATATATTATATATATATAATAGCTGGGGGGGGGATATATTATATATATAATAGCTGG
>OZ024748.1:9540939-9545939 GCA_964016885.1 Eledone cirrhosa
GTTATTTCTTATTATGACACCTTTCAGAGGAAGGAGACAGCTGTGTTCCTGAAGGATTACTTGGAATCCTTTTCACCAAGAAATGTGGTCTTGACTTAGTCTGTAGTAAACGTAGTATGACCTGCATCAGTAAGTAACTTTCTTGATGAGATTTTAATATTAAATGTAATGGTAAAGATGGTGGCTCAATGAACTAAATACTTCCTTCTATTCGTCTTAATTTCTAATTTTAAAACCTGTTACAGTCAAGCTAGCTTTTCAGCCATTCAAAGTAAATAAAATATATACCAGAGATATACTAAGGTCAACAGAAAGACACCATGCCTCTAACAGTATCTGTGGCTTGATGCCAAAGAGGAAATAAACATTCACTCTGCTGATAATACTCTGTAAATTCCTTGTTTATGGGGAATTGGGGAATTGTCATACAAACACGTTTTGTGTCACTAAACACCACATAAACACCATACAAACACGTATTTTGGTCACTAAACATCACATAAACACCATATGAACATGACATGTCTTGTGTCACTAAACACCATAGAAACACGACATGTCTTGTGTCACTAAACACCATAGAAACACGACATGTCTTGTGTCACTAAACACCACATAAACACCATACAAACATGTTTTGTGTCACTAAACGCCAGATAAACACCATACAAACACGACATGTTTTGTGTCACTAAACACAACATAAACACCATACAAACATGACATGTCTTGTGTCACTAAACACAACATAAACACCATACAAACATGACATGTCTTGTGTCACTAAACACCACATAAACACCATACAAACACGTATTTTGGTCACTAAACACCACATAAACACCATACAAACATGTTTTGTGTCACTAAACGCCAGATAAACACCATACAAACACATGTTTTGTGTCACTAAACAAAACATAAACACCATACAAACATGACAAGTCTTGTGTCACTAAACACCAGATAAACACCATACAAACACATGTTTTGTGTCACTAAACACCACATAAACACCATACAAACGAGATGTCTTGTGTCACTAAACACCACATAAACACCATACAAACATGACATATTTTGTGTCACTAAATACCACATAATCACCATACAAACATGACATATTTTGTGTCACTAAACACCACATAAACACCATAGAAACACGACATGTCTTGTGTCACTAAACACCACATAAACACCATACAAACATGACATTTCTTGTGTCACTAAACACCAGATAAACACCATACAAACACGACATGTCTTGCGTCACTAAACACCACCTAAACTTTAGATATATTCTTTAACGTCTTTGGTTCAGTATATTTCATGAGACCAACCTCACAAAGTTGTATTTCATTCTAATTCTTGTTTCTCTTTTTTTTTTTAGAACCTTTAGCTTACACTAAAAAAACTTGTGTGCAACTGAAATCAGATACTGGGGATAAACATTTGCTTGGTGCCTTTATTCCCCATTGTGATACTGATGGTACCTTCTCACCTGTCCAATGCCATGGATCAAGGTAAGATATAGTTACCATGTTATAAATGTAATGTAATAGTTATAAATATATTTCTTCCGAATTGGTTCTTCCAGTTACAAGTAAAATCAATTTGATGAGCTTCCATTCAGGTTTTGTCCAGTTTTACTCACAATATTTCCACTAATTATCCCAATGGTAGACATATTTCAATATAAAACACAGAGTTATCTAGTGTGGAATTAGATAAATGTGAATCAAACTTCTTAATTCTTCCATTTCTCATGATCTACAGTAAAATATCTTTTAATTAATATATGATACATTTATATTAATTGTAAAACTGTGGGGGGTTTTTTCCTAACTTTGAAGATATCAAATGTCCACAAATTATTTTAAATACCAAATTGTGATATGATTCAAAAGATAGTATTTGTATGATTGTCAAATGATATTTAATGACCCCTTTTCTCTTAACTTCTTAGCAATTAAACTGGCCGTATTCAGCCAGAATTTTCTCACCTCTTCAAACCGGCCGTAACTGGCTGCTCATTCCTATGTTAAGGTATTGTTTTCAAAATAAATAAAATCAAAATCTCGTAAATTCGATATTATATAAGATAATTATGTGAAATAAAATGTTTACTATGAAAATACAATAGTAAATATAATGTAAATGCTAAAGGGTTAATGAAAAATCCCCTATTTTGTGGTATGTTTTATTGTTTTAGAATTATATGTATAACCACTATAGATGCTGTTTGAAGTGGGAAAAACCTATATGTTTGTTTATTCCACTTTATATTACAATTTGATATAATTATAGAGAAAAGAGAATCTGTTTATTAACATTTCTTTCCATTTTCTAGGTGTTTCTGTACCCACACAGATGGCACTGTTATCAGAGGATTTGGAGCAGCCATTCACAACAGTCAAGGAATGAATTGCAGTAAGTAATATCCTTTTTATGTCCACTTTTCATGTTGGCATGGGTTGGACAACGACTTTTCATGGTTGGAAACCAGATATGTTGGAGCAGCCTATCTTGTTCAATATGTTCCACATTAGGAATAGTTTCTATGACTGGCATTATATATCATCAAATATGATTGATTATATATATATATATGTGTGTGTGTGTATGTAAATGAAGTTTATTATATGTGTAAATGAAGTACTATTACGTTTATGCGCGTGGTTGAGTGTGTGTATGTTTATGTTCTGGATATTTATTTATATATTTTTTCCCCTCAATCTTTTTTGCCCGTTTTTTCAGCCTCACTTTCATATTTCCTAAATATTGTTTTCAAATCCATATTTAATAAAAACACCATGTTATTTATTCATTCTGACGACTGAAGACAGACATAACATCTGCCTTCAAGAAACCACTAGTAAATGAAATAATTATCTTATGTTGTTTATTACATATATATATATATATATATATATATATATATATATATATATATATATATATATTTAGTTAAGTTAAAACAATGAAATAAAAATTCAAGTCATTAGAAATATACTTCACTGCTTTACGATCGTTTCTGGGTGATAATAATACATCGTACGCATATTTCGTTATCGATCTATGTAAGGTTAGTTACAAAATATAAGATAAGAAGTATATTTACCTACATATATATCATCAGCCGTTGTCAAAAGCAATGAGAATTTTATTCACAATCAATAGTTAATTGAGTTCTATGACTTTATTTGGAGGTAGCTGAAGAACAAACCAATCTAATGTTTTTTTGCCATATGATGTTAAGATGAAATATAACTCACTTTAGTTGAGGTAATGACCCTTTGAAAGGAATGGTTGAATGGTGTTAAAAATAGAATTACTATAAGAACCTATGAGGAAAAAGGGATATATATATATATATATATATATATATATATATATATATATATATATATATATATATAAATCAAAGAAAGATAAAATGTATGTTTTTCTGATGAGTTCAGAATAAGGCTGAAACATGTCCAAAGTTTTATTATTAGCTAAATCTTTGATTTTCTCTACACTCTACATTGTTTTATGTTGTTTTTTTGTTTCAGATTGTGCCCGCCAAAAGTTTGTATATGAGAAGACTGGTTTGATTGGTAGATTATTCTGGTGTGAACCCAATGGTAATTACAACAAAATTCAATGTACTGGAAGTGCTTGTTATTGTGTTGACGATATTGGTAAACAAGTAGGTCAAGCAGTTCATATCACCCACAAGGAATCTATAAACTGTTAACTGGACATTCATAGTAGATGCCTCTATCTCATCCAGGGAAATTATACTAAATGTTTTATATTAATGTTTAAATAAATAAAATGTGAAAGAAATATTTCGTAGTTTATTGTTCTTCAACAACTCCCTCGTTGTGGTCTTTTATTAATTCAGTTAATATTTGTAACTAATCTTCTCACAAGTTCCAAAGTCAACAGTTTATTAATTTTATAATAACACTTCAATTTTTACAGATTTCTGGCTGGGTTTTGCATTCTTTAGAGATCTTTTGCAATGCAACATAAAACCAATTCTCACTATTAAAACTATAAGCTATTTCAGCATTGAGAAATAATTTGGATAGCTTAAAAGGTGAGGTTCCGCCATGCTTCGTAATGAATATATAGTTGATCATCATAATTTTCTTTCTCTCCTTAACGATCACCAATATGACTTCCATAGAGCTAGCTTTATGCTTTCCTTATATAGGTTGAGCGCCCGAATAGCGTCTCTCCTGTTGGCTTTTATATAAGAGTGACTCCCTAGTAGACTTGTAAATCCATCAGGTAAAAAGGTGATGTGTCGTACCTGTATTAATCAATATATTTTGTACATTAAACTAACCAAATAACTCTATTATAATATAACTTCCATAGAGCTAGATTTGTTTCCTTATGTCACACAACAGCATAATATTTACAATGTTGTTTTTTTGAAATCAAAGAAGTCATCGGTAGGGTTTCATAGGAGATCATTCTAGATAGGTTACCTACATATGAGATCCTTCACACACCTCTTGCTTCTAGGATTGGACATTTCTTGCTGGAAGTGTTTTCTAAGTAAACTAGCTGTATACATACTGTAATAGGGAAGCAGCCATCAATAAAAAGGTGATGTGTCCTACCTGTATTATTCAACTCATACAAACCAAATAACTATATTATTATAACAGCTGCATACTTTAAGGGATAAGTATTTTTACTGAATTCTACTATATATCTCTATTGATTTTTCTCTCGTATTAAAACGTTTCAAGAAGCAAAAGATAAGTTTGAGAAGTACAGTAGAGGTTTAGAGAAGATTTCCTACAGCATTAAAAGTGGAAAAAAAACACACAAACTAGATTTAGTTTCTATGATCAGTAACGATGTTTTTAAAAAAAGTATCGGAGAGAAAACTAGGAATATTTTAAGTTAGGAGTGGAACAGACAATAAGAAGAATCAGAAACATGTGAGACGAACGTGTATTGAAGTCAACTTATTCCAATATTTAGTAGATCGAAGA
>OZ024748.1:9550939-9553439 GCA_964016885.1 Eledone cirrhosa
AAAAGTAGAGGGTAAATATGAATTTAGGAATTGTTTGCCCGACGGTTAAGCTTATATATATATATAGTGGCTGCCAACTCGTTTTCGAGTACGGCCACTACTTTATATCCATGTAGGAGAACCCCTACCGATGCGCTGAACGAGTGTGACTTTTTAGTCCAGCCAGCGACTTGAAAACTCTGGTACAAACACTACACCTGTGACAATTATTGACACATAGTGCTGGGCCCATGGTACCATGTGACGACAAGTGCAGAGAGATCTCCAGATATAAAGCAATGCCTGTGCCGTGAAGCTTTTATAGTGAGCAAAGGCACTGCACAAAGCCAGTCCCACTCTCTTAACCAAGATAATATTTACCAAAAAGAAGAACAAGTCAACATCATTGGATACCATCAGGGTTGCAGGTGTTATATCAGAGTTTTCCTTCTCCTAGAATTCTGCCTTGACAAAGGCTAAGGGGTCATTTCTCCCAGTGATTTTGGATGGCCATTGACTCTAAAGAGCTCCTTTGCCCTTTGACAGGTTTTGTTTTTAGTCCTGCAGGATGTCCAAAGTCACCCTCCTCGCCAAGAAACCTTGGTGGGGTTGCCAGTTTAGTCGCCAACGACCCGACCATGGGACAGGTTGTACTGGGATACATGTTACCAGTAGCACCAACTGGTGACCTGACACATATATATATATATATATATATATATATATATATATATTATATTAAGAAAGAGAGATCGAAGTTTCAATTCAGTGTATTTTATGTGTAATCACTACGTGCAACACGTGTTTCACAAATGCCCGACTCTGAGCCATGAGCAATTACATAATAGTTTAGTAACATGTAACACGGCTCGGGGATCGATTTTTCCCTGTGTGTATATGTGTCGGTTTGTGTGTATATGAGTGTATTTTTGTATATATGTGTGAATATGTGTGTGTTTGTAAACAGTTTGTAAGCGAAAGAGTTAGTACTCAAATAATGAGCAGAATTTGTAACTTTCAGATTCGACTTCGAGGCGAGTTTCACGCTCTGCGAATGTGAGTTGGAGTGTGTATGTGTGTATGTGTATGTATTTATATATGTATGTGTGTGCCTAGGTGTGAGAGGGTGCATCTGTTTTTGTGAAATGTCCCTTTGCCATTATTTTATTGTTTCCTCTGACAAGGCAACAATTAACGACAGTTTGTGTGACAAGACATTTTCCGGTGAACAACACTTTGGATTGACTCGAAGATGAAGACACAGAATATATTCAATACATTGATAAACTTACTGACAGCTTCCAACTTGAAATATCTGACCATCAGCTGCTACAAATTTCCTCAAACATAACATTGCTATGTTCAGGTTTATATATTTGGTCACGTCGCCAAGGAATATATACACATGTATGTATGTGTATGTATGTGTATGTATGTGTGTGTATGTATATGTATGCATGTGTATACATGTGTGTGTATGTGTATGCTGACGATTTGTAATTTTCATGCTACGTAATATCTGGCGGTATTAAGCAGTTCTCTGAATATATTTTAATAACTGTTATAGGTGGAATATTGCAATGAAATGGTGTTCCATCCAGGAGAGATCGATTCCGTGTATCAATACCAGAACAATACCATGATATTCACTAACAAACTATATGTATGTGTGCACGCTGAGATGCAGCATGCAACCAATCAGGTGCACTTTCGTTATCTCTTGGCCGGAGATCTCTAAAATAAATTCGGTGACCTTCGTAAGATTATATATATATATATATATATATATATATATATATATATATATATATATATATATTTCATACTTTTAACCTTATTTGAAAATATATCTGACCAAGAATGCCTTTTGTGAAAATCAGTCATGTGGAACTATCGCCATCTTGCCTGACGGTTTGAACCTCACAGAACCACCTGCCTCTTTGAGGTCAAATACCAACCTACTACCATCTACAAACTGACCAATGAGAATCAAGACCATTCCTGCTGACAACATCAAAGTATTCCTAACAAGCTCATATGTCCCAAGGCTCTGATACCATCAACACTATACACACAGAGCTGGCATATCTAAGAACTGACTAACTGCCTGATGAGGTCATAGTCATTCAATGGCTATCATCGAAATATATATAGCAGTAAATAAAGGATTATGAGTTCATGTAATTGACTTGTTTCGTCACTATATATATATATATATATATATATATATATATATATATATATATATATATATGTGTATTGAAATTTCCGTTGGAAACAGAAAGGTCATAGAAGTGAAGAGTGCTCTATGTAAGTATCAGAGCAAAATTTAATGTATAAAAATCAATACAATATAATTACCTCATTACCAGAGGTTTCCCGAATGAGGCGAATACGAAAGAAACGTATCCATTCGTTCGTCAGACGAGGCAATCAGACGAGGCATTGCCTCGTCTGACGAACGAATGAAGACGTTTCTTTCGTATTCGCCTCATTCGGGAAACCTCTGGTAATGAGGTAA
>OZ024748.1:9573439-9580939 GCA_964016885.1 Eledone cirrhosa
ACATACATACACGTACATATATATATATATATATATACATACATACACGTACATATATATATATATACATACATACATACACGTACATATATATATATATATACATACATACACGTACATATATATATATATATATACATACATACACGTACATATATATATATATATACATACATACACGTACATATATATATATATATATACATACATACACGTACATATATATATATATATACATACATACACGTACATATATATATATATATATACATACATACACGTACATATATATATATATACATACATACACGTACATATATATATATATATACATACATACACGTACATATATATATATATATACATACATACACGTACATATATATATATATACATACATACACGTACATATATATATATACATACATACACGTACATATATATATATATATACATACATACACGTACATATATATATATATATACATACATACACGTACATATATATATATATATACATACATACACGTACATATATATATATATATATACATACATACACGTACATATATATATATATATACATACATACACGTACATATATATATATATATATACATACATACACGTACATATATATATATATATATACATACATACACGTACATATATATATATACATACATACACGTACATATATATATATATACATACATACACGTACATATATATATATACATACATACACGTACATATATATATATACATACATACACGTACATATATATATATATATATATACATACATACACGTACATATATATATATATATACATACATACACGTACATATATATATATATATACATACATACATACACGTACATATATATATATATGTATATACATACACGTACATATATACATACATACACGTACACATATATATATATATATACATACATACACGTACATATATACATACATACACGTACACATATATATATATATACATACATACACGTACATATATACATACATACACGTACACATATATATATATATACATACATACACGTACATATATACATACATACACGTACATATATATATACATACATACATACACGTACATATATATATATATATATATATATATATATATATATACATACACGCGTGTGTATATATATATAGAGAGAGAGAGATAGATACATACATACACACACACACGTGTGTATATATATATATATGTGTGTATATATATATATATCTCCATACAGAGGAAGATAGAGAGATATATGTTGTCACAACGAAACCATTATTTCTGTGTTTGTTGTATGAATAATGTATGTTGATGAAAGTGTAGATAAACGACAATGTAAATGTCTTTCATTTTTAATGTCTATATGCTTTGTGTAAGCCTCTACGGACAGAACTAGTATATACAGTTAGTGAGGGTGTGGGGGAGGTGGAAGAGATAATAAGGTGGAGGTGGATCGTGGATTATGATAATGTGCATATATGATATATTTATGAAACTATGAATGAATAATATATGTGTCTATATGTATATATGATATACACATATGTGTGTGTGTTTGTGTGTGTGTGTGTGTTTGTGTGTGTATTTGTGCATAAAACAAAGAAAAAAGATAGAAGTCGGGCGTAGGTAGAAGGTTCATTGTTTTACGATCATATATATATATATATATATATATATATATATATATATACTTATGTAAATGAATCATAATAGACATCACACCAGCCGATCAGTCTTCCTCTCCACTCCCTTCTAACCTTCTGTACGCCTGTCATCCTTCTGTACGTTCGACTACAGTCCATATTATTCTATTGTTTTACTATTTCTCTCCTTTCACTAATCCCTCACACACAGTTCTCTCTCTTCTCTGTCAGTTGACTCACATGGGATACTTGTTCATCTATATTTGTGTAATTCCCCTAAACACATAATTTGTCTCTACCTGTTCTGTTATGTCCAAATGTACAGTGAAATGAGCGGTATCGAACTTAATGAACCGAAACTGTAGTGATTTCCAGAGGTTGACTGAGGAGATGGGACTCTCCATCTTTCCGTTGATTTTTCCATTGTCTTCGTCCCGTGTGCCCCCTATATTGAATATATACATATATATACATATATATACATATATATATATATATATATATATATAGAAATGGCTTCTCCAGGACGAGAACTGTTTCTTTCGAATGAAACAGTTCTAGTCCTGTAGAAGCCATTTCTATATTAAACTTGATGTTTACATTCTACTAATGTATTGAGTACCTTACTTACAATGGTTACCCCCGATTGAACCCGGGACTATATATATATATATATATATACACACACACATACATAGCTGTATGTATAGCCCGATATGTAAATGTTTAGATGTGTAGACACACATTTATACATTTACGCAGCTAATTAGTTTCATTGTTACTTTTCATATTAATTAATCTGTTTGTTTAATTGTTACTTTATATAATGGAGGTTTGAGCTGAACGACCTTTCATTCTCACACACATACATCGACACACACATAACACACATACACCTACATACACTGACACCCACACACACATATACACTCCATATATATATATATATATATACACATATATGTGTATATATTTATTTATCATAATCGTACACATGTACATGCATACATAATGCATGTGTGTATGTGTCTGTCTGTGTGTGTGTGTTTGTGTATGTCTGTATAGTTGTTTGCACAAGTACAGGTGCATTCTTTAAATAAACAGATTGTATGAAACTTACGTTGGGTTAATTAAATGTGTGACCTTTACTTTACAACCAAATAGAGTTTAGATATACTTTGTGTTAAATATTCACCAGTACCTATTTCTAGTTTAGACTAGATACACCGAGCCACCCGATTTCAATTAACTTCCACCCTTATCTTAGAAAATGTCAAAACATTATATATATATATATATATATAGCCAGAAGCAGTCCTATATGAGTAAGACACGGGCTTTTGACCCAAGTTGCTTCTAATAATGGGACAATGTGTGTGTGTGTGTGTGTGTGTGTGTGTGTGTGTGTGTGTGTGTGTGTGTGTGTGTGTGTGTGTGTGTGTGTGTGTGTGAAGGCGCATGGCTTAGGTGAAGGCGCATGGCTTAGTGGTTAGAGCACTAGGCTTGCAATCGAAAGGTTGTGAGTTCAATTCTCGGACCGGGTGATGTGTTGTTTCCTTGAGCAAGACACTTTATTTCACGTTGCTCCAGTTTACTCAGCTGAAAATGAGTACCAACAATAGCTGCGATGGACTGGCGTCCTGTCCAGGGGGGGGGGGGGGGGGGTCTTGTACTCTCAGTCGCTTCACGCCATGAAACCGGGATAAGCACCGGCCAAATGAGCCTTCTGCCCGCCCAGCCAGTGAGATGGCGTCATCGTATGGCTAAAACATCACGTGCTGTAAACAGCGGCGCCGAATGGCGCCCGACAGACTGGTAGGTCAAAGTGATATATATATATATATATATATATATATATATATATATATATATATATATAATGGAATACACTGTTTACTTTGGATGCTGCTTTAACTAAGTGGTTAAGAATTCCTCTTCACAACAAAGAAATCTCAGTCTTGATTCCAGAATGTGACATCTTTCGAAAATGTCTTTGTTCGTCTCTTTAGATCGAAGCTTGCTCTATGTCGCTGGAAACTGCATGAAAGACCATCGAGTGGATTGTACTCGCAATTCAAAGGTCCAGCCGCGACACATATTTCACAATAAGTTATAAACAACATGAATCGTCATCTCCTCTCTCCTTGAATTATGTTCTCCCTGTATTGTTCTTTCCCTTCTCAGTAACCCCTAACATGATAATCGCTTTATTGCCTTACTTAGGGTGAATAAATTAATTTTAAAAAGTAAACTTTAAAATCGCATTTAGTCTATTTATTTCATAGTAGCAAAAATAATAAAAATAATAAAATTCCAATCTCTTATACGTATTTCGATTTTAGCTCGATCTATTCAGTGTTGTTCCAAATTTTAGATTCAGTTGTCTTTATAGAGTTATACACAGGATTATGGTTTCAACCACCAAAGGAACAAAAAAGAAATGGAGGATAAAAATTTGAATGTGAGATAAAATTTTTGAGAAGAAAATCCTTCCTTTGATAAATAATTATCACATTTAATATTTTAACTGTTACTCTTATATATCTAAACCTTGCAATATGTTATATCTTACAGCCCCACCTCAAGGCAGTAGAACTACATATGATATCGCTGTAATATGTTATATCTTACAACCCCTCAAGGCAGTAGAACTACATGTGATATCACTGTAATATGTTATATCTTACAACCCCTCAAGGCAGTAGAACTACATGTGATATCACTGTAATATGTTATATCTTACAACCCCTCAAGGAAGTGGAACTTCACAATATGTGATATCACTGACTGATATTCATTAGACAGAGTTCCACATATTTCTGTAAAAACTAAACAGTTGGTTTATGGCGGAATATCTCTGATAGACAATTGCTTTCTGTTCGCATTGGCAACATTCTCCAGATAGGTAAATAAATATTATTTCTTACCTTAATAACAGGAAAGAAAATATTTAAATATTTCGCAAGCAAAAGCAACTACTGTGATTGTTAACTTTATTAGTGAATGGAAATTGTCGTGTATAAAGAGGGTGGGGGCTGAGTACAAACGTGATAGTAATGAATACACCCTCTATATATACTCTATATATATATATATAGAGAGAGAGAGAGAGAGAGAGAGAGAGAGAGAGAGAGAGAGAGAGAGAGAGAGAGAGAGAGAGAGAGAGAGAGAGAGAGAGAGAGAGAGAGAGAGAGTGTGTGTGTGTGTATCTGTGTGTGTGTGTGTGTATATATATATATAAATATATATATACATACACAATAGAGTGGTTATTGTGTATTCCGCCAGACTTGCAATCATATTACTTGCTGTGTTCAATATTCAATAAATTATAAGCCACAATAAAGAACTGTTTTTTATGTTTAACCTTAGGTCAACCGTGATGAGTTATTTCTCCTTATGACGTTACTGCATCTGTGTGACGTCATTTTATCATTGTGACGTAACTATTGTTTGCGGTGTAACCGTTGTTTGTGACGTAACTATTGTTTGTGACGTAACTATATCGTTTGAATGTCGCACACGTTAACTTTATTAAAAGTGACACTACTTTCAAATATTGTTATATTTGGGGAGGGTCATGTTGTCCTAATATTGCCAAAAAATAGTTAAAACACACTCACTTTGGTTTGGTTTTCGCTTCAGTTTCATATCAAAAATCTTGCAAAACAAATACTTTTAAATAATTTCGTCAGAAACGAAAGCAATTAGAAAAATTAATCCAGATTAACATTTCAAGATCTCATTAAGGAGTAAATAAAGAAAAAAAACTAATTATTTGTGTATCTCTTTGATTTCTACCATTGATTTAATATCGTGTTACTAGTTAAATAGATTAAAGAATGTAGAATTTACTGCAGCTTTAAAACTATGGTTACGGTCGAATGACTATCGATTTCATTTAGATTACAGAAGAAGAAGTTTACCAAATGTTCTCAATGTATTCAATATCAAATTTAGGTTCTTGATTAATTCTGACATTATATGATTCATTGTTTGTTTATGTTTGTGATTGCCTGCCTAAGATAATATATATACATGGCTCCTGTGTATATAAATTTATTCATGTGATAATGTATGTATATTAAATGATGAACAACCTCTTATAAATTGTTTGTTTTTGTTCTAATGTAGAGAGGGGGGTTCTACCAAGTGCTTCCATCTCACTATAAATTCAGTTATGTTTGGGGTTTTTTATATTCCAAGAGAGCGGGCCATTTGCCAAACCTAACGGCAATATTCGGAGTAGATGGCGCCAACAGAAAAATCCTATTAAAAATGTATTTATACTATCACCAATGTTTGTTTACACAATAGAAACTATTTCAATATTGTTGCCATTTCTAGGTGATGGTGAAATATTCAAGACTATAAAACACTAAAGTAGACACTGTACTACAACTACATATCACACCGTTCTCAGGTCTCGTGTTGGTGGAGTTACTCTTCTGCGACTGGAACAATATACCAGTAATATGTTAGTGTCGATTCGTTCCACTTTATTCGTCGTCTCGAGAACTAAGCTTTATTATCCTTGTTTATAGTCTTTATTTTACTCACTGTCAGATGCTGCAAAGATAAATAACTGGTGAATTAAGGTGGATAATCTTTGAGACAAATAGGAATATCGCATTATTTCATCCTTACGAGGTCGATAAAATAAAGTACCAGTCACGCACTGCGGTTTATCTAATCGAATTCCCACCACCACCACCCCCAAATTGTTGGCCTTGTGCCATATTCCCTGCAAACTTTTGACTTTGTTTTTCGACAAGAAATTGATATCATCGCCATTTAACAATCCTGTCCACCTCATAACTACCCAGATCATCATTTATAGTCTGTAGTCCACCTCATAACTACTCAGATCATCATTTATAGTCTGAAGGAAAGAAGTTGAATGTTTTCCCTCTCATTCATTCTCAGATTTGAAAATGACCTTCAAAAGTGATGGACTTTATAATGAGATATTGAGTAATGTCATTTTATAATGAATAAATGTCCACTTAGTGTCCCGGAAATGTTCCATGAAAAACTGAAATATATTCCCACACTGTGGGACTTTTCTAGATGGCTGTAAATAACTGGCAACTGTAATGTTTTATCTTTATAAATAACATTCAGTGATAAAACTAATTTTATCGTACTACATCGATCTTCCTTCCATAAGAATTGTTTATCCTATTCATCGTTAGATTTCCCTTCCACCAGGAAAAGGTTTGTTACATTTCTGGCAAATATTTCAAACGATCCTGACAAGCGATGGATGAGTCAGCAGCCGGTGTTTTTGTTATATATCAATAATCAGAGGACAAACAACCAATGGAGTTTACTGATCCCATTTTCTTACAAATAGCAGTGAGAAGCTTCTAGCAACTCGACATTATCGTATCAGAACGATACAAGTTGATTGAAGCTAGAATATCATCTTTTATTAGAAATACATCATTTACAATTCTAATGGAACATATAATGAAAATTCTTATTCCATTGGATAAAATCAATAACTGAAGATCTTTGGGGATTTATTTCTTAGTAAGTAGTACAGTGGAAGCTGAACGCAAATTACCATTGATCCAAAAGTCAGTGTCCCTTAATTAACCTACAGATTTAACTTTAAAGAGATAAAATTGTTTTCTTGGTTCGAACTAACATCAAATGATGTTTTTTTTTTGTTGTTCTTTTTTGCCAGATGAATTATACAACAAATTTCTTTAAATTTAAAATAATCTAATTTATCTTAAAATAAAAATTAAATTAAAGTACTACATTAATTTTAATGTCTAATCAAAACTCTGTTCGTTGTTTAAAC
>OZ024748.1:9590939-9602293 GCA_964016885.1 Eledone cirrhosa
TATTCCTAATTAAACCATTTTTCAACTGTGAACAATTTGTCAGCATTTTCTATTCCGTTTACCAATATATATATATATATATATTGGTAAATGTGAATACCAGACTAATGCATACGTAACACCAAAGATTATATACTATCAATATAACTCTCAGAACCGAATCTATGGCAGAACCAGAGAAAAAAATCCTTGACCTGGAAGAAACATAACTTGGAATCAAAAAGTCTTAAAGTCAACTTAGCAAAGAGGTTTGTCTGAGATGACAATGGTGTACTTGCCCTCACTGACACTAAAAAGAAAGTAGCATGGAAGTCCCATTATGAAAGACTGCTGAATGAGAAGAATGCAAGGAAGGAAAATAGTCTTCCCTATGTTGAGTGGACAGAGGGAGCCACCATGCAAGTTAGCATCTGTGTAGTAAGTTAGGTCATTAAAGACATGAAGACAGGCAAATCAAAAGGACCATTAGGGGTTAGATGCTGAGGTGCTGAAAATATCTTGGATAACAAGTCATGCCATAACACACCACACCCCCCACACATCTTTATTGTAAATGAGGTAATAAAAAATAGCATCATACCCAATGACTGACATAGCATCATCATTGTCAACTGCTACAAGAGCAAAGGGGATGCATTAGACAGCGGAAACTATAGCGGCATCAAGTTGATGAACCAGGTCATGAAAGTTACAGAGTTACGAGCAGAAAAACCACCCTGGGGTAGTTTTCTGCTAACATGTGTAGTGTGTATATTGATATTATACACAAATATATATACATGTAGATATGATACATCAAATAAAATCGTAATTGACAATATACACAGAAATTGAACGAAGTCTACGTTACACTGTCTTCTGTAATCAGTAACGTAATCCATGATACATTTTAAAAAAGACGATATTATATATAAACTGCATTAGGAGAAAATTAGCGACGGAAATATGTGTGATATTTTTATAAGTGTTATAATATAACGGCCGCTAACCGGAAGTGTTGACATTTGAAAATTTTAAAGAAGTGAATCTTTAAATAAGCTATAAAATATATTTAATCAACAGCCACAAAATTTAGCACATAAATTATGTAATATTCACTCATTATTTATTCAAAGTAATCCAACTTATTTTACAAACGGGGTAAAAAAATATATTCTGGACGCAGTCCCGCACTCCTTACTTTATTATAGTTTAGATTGCAGATTAGGGACCAAATTAACTTGGATTTTATGAAGTTTGGAGTTGTGCCAGGTAAAAGTGCCACAGTCACAGCCCATGTTTCATTACCATGCAGCATCACATTTCACACTCAGGTGTCATACAGCCATCCTTTTTGTACGCAGGGAGATGATGATAATGATGATACATACACTCACACACACTCACATTCACACATACACTCACACACACACATACACACATGTTGTTCATTGTTTTATTGACTTTTCTCCTCCTCTTCCTCCTCCTTCCAGATGAGTGCCTCAGATTACGAGCAGCAGGTTTGGACTCCCATCTGCTCAATGTCTTTATACCAAAGTGTGAACAAGATGGCACCTATACAGCAGTACAATGCCATTCCAATGGGTAAGTGCCAGACATTCTCTACAATATAATCTACAACCTTCCTCAACTTCTTGTGTATGTGTGTGTGTATATATATCTATGTATATATATACACACACACATATATATACATATATACAAAGTAAAATTCCGTTATAACGAATTTTTAAGAATAACGAAATGTCTTTCAATCCCTGACGTAACAAACCCTCGATTTGTTTATTTCGGTCGATCTCGTTATAAAGTATTTTTCATTACAACAAATATGTTTTATACCTTATGAATTTCGTTATAATGGAATTTCACTATATATATATATATATATATATATATATATATATATATATATATATATATATAAATATTTATATATATATATATATTTATATATATATATATATGGAAGATGACTTGTATGTGTATGCTTGTGCATGACATGTGAGTGTGTGAGAGAAGATACTGGAAGGCTTTTAATCAATATGCCTTTGATATGGTTACACACAAGCATACTAAAACTACTGAAGCACAAACTTACACTCCCCCACATACACATTAACATATATATATATACACACAATAGAGAATGTCCTCATTTACATGTTTGTAGTGAGCCGGTCAGAGAGAGAGAGAAAGAGAGCTAGAGAGGGAGAAATCCAGAGAGAGAGAGGGAGAAATCCAGAGAGAGAGAGGGTGGGAGAGCCAGAGAGAGGGAGGGAGAAAGCAAGAGAGAGAGAGGGAGAAAGCAAGAGGGAGAGGGAGAGAACCAGAGCAGGAGAAAGAGAGATTTAGGCACCAGAATCAATATATGGAAATAATAATACATGAGAAGGCTGATAAGGGAGGACAACCAACTATTTACAGTTTAAATATGTCTGCCATATATTTACAATAGGTCCATCATATCCCTGCATGTTATGCTGGAGATATATATATACACACATATATATATATATATACATATACATATATATATATATATATATATACATATATATATATATATATAACAGAATTAAGAAAATAACATGCGACAATATACATGTATACATGTACAGAAAAATATATATACATGTATACATGTATATTATCATCATCACCACGTTAAATGATGATGATGATGATGATGATTATAATATTCTCGTACATGCATGTGTATATATTCATATATATATATTCATGTGTATATATTCTCATACATGCATACATGTACATATATTCATATACATGCATACATGTGTATATATACATGTACATGTATATATGTACATATACATGTATATATGTACATATACACATGTGTATATATACATGTACATGTATATATGTACATATACACATGTGTATATATACATGTACATGTATGCATGTACACGTATATATGTACATGTATATATGTACATGCATACATGTATATAGTCACATGTTATTTTGTTAATTCTGCTGCAGTAGTTGAGTGTTTCATTCCATTTAATATCAACAATGCATGTCTGCTTAAGTTGCCATGGTAACTAGTAACACTGCAGAAAGAATGAGGAATTGGCAACAGGCACCTAACCTCTGTAAACACCTCATACATCAATCTTACAACACTGGCTATGCATGCTCACTTGAGATGCTAGAAATAATAGCTAAATTTACCTCAAAGTTCACCCTACTCTCTTAACCCTTTAGCATTTACATTACTCTATATATACTATTGTATTTTCACAGTAAAGGCTTTACCTCACATAATATCACACATAACATCTACATTACTCTATATATACTATTGTATTTTCACAGTAAAGGCTTTACCTCACATAATATCTCACATAACATTTACATTACTCTATATATACTATTGTATTTTCACAGTAAAGGCTTTACCTCACATAATATCTCACATAACATCTACATTACTCTATATATACTATTGTATTTTCACAGTAAAGGCTTTACCTCACATAATATCTCACATAACATTTACATTACTCTATATATACTATTGTATTTTCACAGTAAAGGCTTTACCTCACATAATATCTCACATAACATCTACATTACTCTATATATACTATTGTATTTTCCCAGTAAAGACTTTACCTCACATAATATCTCACATAACATCTACATTACTCTATATATACTATTGTATGTTCACAGTAAAGGCTTTACCTCACATAATATCTCACATGACATCTACATTACTCTATATATACTATTGTATGTTCACAGTAAAGACTTTACCTCACATAATATCTCACATAACATCTACATTACTCTATATATACTATTGTATTTTCACAGTAAAGACTTTACCTCACATAATATCTCACATAACATCTACATTACTCTATATATACTATTGTATTTTCACAGTAAAGGCTTTACCTCACATAATATCTCACATAACATCTACATTACTCTATATATACTATTGTATGTTCACAGTAAAGGCTTTACCTCACATAATATCTCACATAACATCTACATTACTCTATATATACTATTGTATTTTCACAGTAAAGGCTTTACCTCACATAATATCTCACATAACATCTACATTACTCTATATATACTATTGTATTTTCACAGTAAAGGCTTTACCTCACATAATATCTCACATAACATTTACATTACTCTATATATACTATTGTATAATATCTCACATAACATTTATATTACTCTATATATACTGTTGTATTTTCACAGTAAAGGTTTTACCTCACATAAATATCTCACATAATATTGAATCTATGAGATTTTGATGTTATTTATTTTGAGAACAATATCTTAACATCAGTATGAGTTGCCTGTTACAGCAGGTTTGAACAGAAAGAGGTGAAAGAGTTCTGGCCGGATATGAGCAGTTTAAATGCTAAAGGTTTAATATGTTGTATTATTGCAGGCATGACTGAGGGCATGTAATATCTTGTGTAGATATTTTTATTATTATATCCTCTCATTAACTGAAGGTTTGTCAGTGGAATTGTGTAGGCAGAAGCTATGTGGAAGCCCATCAGATTGATTGAATATAGCTGTAATCTAAAGGTCCAGCCTTGTCACATTGTTTCACCTAGTGCTGTTTGAGAAGTATCCTCTCTGAGTTCAAATCCAGTCAAAATCAACTTTGCCTTTCATCGAGATTTGATTCACATTTGTTTAATGTTGCAGAAAATGGAGTTAAGTACAAAACACTGAGTTGACATTGGTTTGTGAAAGGAAGGAAGGGAGGAGTTCTCATACAGCTGCCATGACAACTGGAATGTGACAAAAATCAGTGACTAGATGCCATAGGCAAGAGAACACACTGTAAGCTGGTATAGAAGATGGTGATGATGTTGATGATAATCCTCAACATCACCACCATCATCATTATCATGAGATGGCAATGTAGAAAACATGTGAGTTAGTGTAAAAGATGGTAGTTGAGATAATAAGTGAGATAATAGTTGAGATGATAGCTGTTAGATAATAGTCGAGATGATAGCTGTTAGATAATAGTTGAGATGATAGCTGTTAGATGTGATTGAGATAAAGATTCATTGATGAAAAGATAAACAGAGAGAGAGAGACAGACAGACAGACAAATGGAGAGAGAGAGAGCTATGAGAGAGGGAAGCAGAATGAGAGAGAGAGAGAGCTATAATGAGAGAGGGAGAGCTATAATGAGAGAGGGAGAGCTATAATGAGAGAGAGAGAGGGAGATATAATGAGAGAGGGGGGGCTATAATGAGAGAGAGAGAGGGAGCTATAATGAGAGAGAGAGAGGGAGCTATAATGAGAGAGAGAGCTATAATGAGAGAGAGAGGGGGAGGTATAATGAGAAAGAGAGAGCTATAATGAGAGCGGGAGCTATAATAAGAGAGAGGAAGGCAGAATGAGAGAGAGAGAGGGAGCTATAATGAGAGAGAGAGGGAGCTATAATAAGAGAGAGAGGGAACTATAATAAGAGAGAGAGGGAACTATAATAAGAGAGAGAGGGAGCTATAATGAGAGAGAGAGGGAGCTATAATGAGAGAGAGAGAGAGAGAGCTATAATAAGAGAGAGAGGGAGCTATAATAAGAGAGAGAGGGAGCTATAATAAGAGAGAGAGGGAGCTATAATGAGAAAGAGAGGGAGCTATAATGAGAGAGAGGGAGGTAGAATGAGAGAGAGAGAGAGCTATAATGGGAGAGAGAGGGAGCTATAATGAGAGAGAGAAGGAGCTATAATGAGAGAGAGAGAGCTATAATGAGAGAGAGAGAGAGCTATAATGAGAGAGAGAGAGCTATAATGAGAGAGAGAGGGAGCTATAATAAGAGAGAGAGGGAGCTATAATGAGAGAGAAGGAGGTAGAATGAGAGAGAGAGAGAGAGAGCTATAATGAGAGAGAGAGAGAGCTATAATGAGAGAGAGAGGGGGAGCTATAATGAGAGAGAGGGAGGTAGAATGAGAGAGAGAGAGCTATAATGAGAGAGAGAGGGCGCTATAATGAGAAAGAGAGGGAGCTATAATGAGAGAGAGAGAGAGAGAGCTATAATAAGAGAGAGGGAGGTAGAATGAGAGAGAGAGAGAGCTATAATGAGAGAGAGAGGGAGCTATAATGAGAGAGAGAGAGAGCTATAATGAGAGAGAGAGAGAGCTATAATGAGAGAGAGAGAGGGAGCTATAATGAGAGGGAGAGGGAGCTATAATGAGAGGGAGAGGGAGCTATAATGAGAAAGAGAGGGAGCTATAATGAGAGAGAGAGCTATAATGAGAGAGAGAGAGAGAGAGCTATAATGAGAGAGAGAGAGGGAGCTATAATGAGAGAGAGAGAGCTATAATGAGAGAGAGAGAGCTATAATGAGAGAGAGAGGGAGCTATAATGAGAGAGAGAGGGAGCTATAATGAGAGAGAGAGCTATAATGAGAGAGAGAGCTATAATGAGAGAGAGAGAGAGCTATAATGAGAGAGAGAGAGCTATAATGAGAGAAAGAGAGAGCTATAATGAGAGAGAGAGAGCTATAATGAGAGAGAGAGAGAGCTATAATGAGAGAGAGAGAGAGCTATAATGAGAGAGAGAGAGCTATAATGAGAGAGAGAGAGGGAGCTATAATGAGAGAGAGAGCTATAATGAGAGGGAGAAGGAGCTATAATGAGAGAGAGAGCTATGAGAGAGAGAGAGCTATAATGAGAGAGAGAGGGAGCTATAATGAGAGAGAGAGGGAGCCAGAAGGAGAAAGATTGACAGAGAGAGAGAGGGGGGAGATCATGCATTTTTGATGAAGTCCTGGATTTCCATTTTTTTTTTTTGAAGTTTACCAAGATCAAATTTTGTTCTGGGTTCTGTCGTCTTTGGTATCCCCTGCAATGGTGTCCCAGGAATATCTCAGAGATTATCACTCTACACATTGTGGAAATGTGATTCCAGTTCTTCCTTGCTGCATGTCACCATTTCTACTCTCTTGAAACAGTCCATTATTGTCGGTGAATTGGCAGTATCGGTAGAGGGTTGGACGCCATGCTTTCTAGCATAGTTACGTCCCTTTACAGTCTGAGTTCAAATCCCGCCGAGGTTAACTTTGCCTTTCATCCTTACGGGGTCGATAAAATAAAGTACCAGTAATGTACTGGGTAATTGCTGGCCTTGTGCCTAAAGTAGAAACAATTATTGTAAGGATCTTCAACAAACCCTTGACACTGCCACCGGAGCTCTCGTCTTTCCTTTCTTCTCTCAATTTACATTTCTTAATATTCTTACATTTTCAAAGGTTTCTTTTCTTCTCTTACTTCACTCCATCTACACCTCCCTCTTCTATGAGGTGACTCCTCCCACCTTTACCTCCTTCTTTTCAACTCCACTTAAAATATTTCCTCCCCTGTCTTAGATTCAACCAGGAAGTATCCGGAGCTCTTCTTCAACTAACAGTGGTCTTTCATCTTCTTCAGTGCTGCACATTTCAACACCTTGTAGGTAGACAACAGTTCATTTGCATCAGGCCATCTGATCTTCATTCCCTTGCCCTCACTACCCTCTTCAGGAACATTGACCGATGTATTTCCTCGGTACTGTCAATGTTTATCTTCTGACATTGCAATTCTACATATATCATCTTGACTTAAGGATTCAAAGACATCAGAGAACCAAACTGCTTCCCCCAGTTCATCTATTCAAGTATGGAGTTGCATGTCAAGGCATAAAACACTCCGCAAGAGCAACAAAATTATTATCCATTGACCGACAGAAGATCTGTAAAGATGTTTCTTTGTATAATTATAATCAATATGTCTTAGTTTTTTTAGAATGAGATCAGTTATCTCAACAAAATTGTCTCATTCACCTAATCAAAGTCTGGGTTGTGTTTTCTTTCAGGTGTTACTGTGCCGATGAAATGGGTACCCCTATCACAGACATTGACATCAGTTTGGAAGAGGTCAAGAAAACAAATATGAACTGCAGTAAGTATTCTATTTGTTTTATATCAAACATTTAGTGAACAATGACTTATAGCAAGAGATCAATAACTGCCCCAGGTATAGATGTCTTTATTGACACTTGTCAAGGATTGACATCAAACAGATGAAATATAGGAAATTTGGGTTTTCTCTAAGTTACTCAAGCACACACACACTATGCACACAAACATATATATATGTATATATGTATGTATGTATGTATATACTTACAGTAAACATGCTGACTAAGTGGGGCTGGGTATGTAATGCACCAATCAGTAAATAATGATGCAATTTCATTCAAGCACTCAACGTCATATTTTTTCTTCCAAATATGATTTATCAGTCGGTGATAAAGAATTTGTAGAATAAGAGAAATGCAAAGTTTGGTGTAGATGTTACAGAGTTTACACCAAACTTCACATTCTCCTTACTCTATATATATATATACATACACACATTATATATATATATACATACACACATTATATATATATATATATATATATATATATATATATAACAAATGTAATCTGAGTTTTTCGAATATCAATAATAACATTCGATTCGTTTGCAATTTTGCATGCCAACACAAGAGCAAGAATGAAGTGTTCATTCTACTGACATGGCTATAAAATTGAGGCTTGTTTGCAAAATTGCAAACGAGTCGAATGTTATTATTAGTATTCGAAAAACTCAGATTACATTTATTATATATATATATATATATATATATATATATATAATACATCAGTAAGTATTGCCTAGACAAAATGCATACAATACCACACACACACACATATATATTTAGTTGAAGATGGCAGCACTGCACCATTTTAACCAGGCAGCCACTATGTTTTCAGTTATCAATACCAATTGTTTTTCAATAAACTTCCATTTCAGTTTAGTGTCTTTGAAATCGTTAGATCAATTTCTTGCTGTGTCTTTTGTCTGAATACACAAACGTGATGTAAAATTTGGTAATTTCCTCCTACTACTTTAGTAATAAATCACAACAGAAGAAGAATCTATTGAGTCTTTTGTTCTGTGTCACACAGCTTCCATATATGAATTATAGCAATAATTGCTGCAGGATTCAGCTTCATTAATCACTCTTTTTCATTTATTTATTCTTCTATGTTTCACAAGTACTTCCACATCCTGCTGTTGACACGCACACACACATACAAACAGAAATAGACCCGCACACACACACATACAAACAGAAATAGACCCACACACACACACACACACACAAACAGAAATAGTTATAATTAATATGATATATAGACAATGCTTGCTCTGTTCATCCGAAAAGCTTCACATCTGAAATATTGTCGAAATCATTCATTGCAGTAATAGGAAAACACAGTTTTGGCTGGGAAAACACATCAATACAGTCTACATACAAAGGAAACAAACTTTACAAATTATCACTCTCTAAATATACATATATATATATACACACACACATATATAAATATATATACACACACACACAAATACATGTATACACACATATAAATACATATATATACACACACATACATATAAATATAAATATATATATACAAATATAAATATATATGTATATATATAAATATATATATATATATTAAAATACAAATATTAATAAAATAGATGTTCTTTTGATCAATTACATTTTATTATACATATTTCGGATGTACAACAGTACGTCCTCATCAGACAAAATATAATGATACATGACATACCCTGAGATGTTAATTGGCTAAGATTTAATCAAGGTAGTGATTAACCTAAGAGAAAATTTAACATTTATACCCTAATTATGAGAAAATGCGAAAACGTAATAAATTCAACAGAGGATGTGTGAGTAAGAAAAACGTTGCTTAATGTAACAGTTATAGAGATTTTAAAATGTATGATACTACAATTTATCTATGAAAACATCTCATGAATCGTAACAGCCAGTGATAGCCCCTGGAAAAGGATTAATAGAGAGGGAAAGATAAGGGGGGGGGGGGGGTGAATATGCAGAAGGAGATTTTTCCCGAAAGTTAAACGGTTAATTTTGAAAATATTTAATTTATAATTTTAGGGTGAAGAATCTAGATTTCGGGATTTTTTTGACGGTTATATATATTTCTATAAGGATTCTCTGGCTTACTGTTAACCTATAACTATTCCCATAGCAAATGAGAAATCTGTTTGATTGAATCTGATTCAATTCTATCTATTCAGGAGGGGGGGGGGGCTCATGTTTATGATTTGATTGACAGGTGGGGGTCGTGAGAGGTCGTTAGCTGAGGGGATTCTATGGTGAGGCTAAGTCAAAACTAAGGAAAAACAAAATGAGGAGGGTGGAACCTGATGAAAGAATACAATCAATGACAAGACAAGAATGAAATGGAGGGACACATTGGTGAGTTAAGAATTGTTGTTTATCTACATCACAGGTTCCCAACCCTTTTTTTGTGTCATTGCCAATTGGTACACTGGGATATGTTACTAACTGCTTCAGTATAAATCTTGAGAAGCTGGACTTCACAGAACCAGAAAGATCACAGCTAATTAGGAAGTTACAAGTACAATCCATTAATGGAACAGTAAAAATATGTAAAACATTTCAGAAGTTCAGCATGTAATAACTACATATACACATGTATAGACACAGAAGACATGCAGTCCACATATACACTAACCTGTACACACACACTTTAACATAGAGACACACATACATATTTACCTAGTTGTTGTTGTCTAAATTCCAATGAAAGAGTTTTGTTTCTATGTTAGAAACTGACTTTCAATTAGTCGACATTTATAAAATAATACAACCAGAAGGACATACAGACAGACACGCATACATACACACACACGCATACATACAGACACACACGCATACATACACACATAATTCCCCAAACCAAACACAAATACATGATTATTTAATGTGTTAAGTGAGTTAACACATTATATATATATATATATGTATAATATATGGCTGTGACTCCTGCATAAAAATGTCTAATACAATATGTCACTGGTTTAGAAATATTTACTCTGAGATAGTGGAATTCTCTCCGACTTAAATGATTTTATTTAATCAAACACAACATGATTACTAGGACAAATCAACTTCAGAGCTTTCTAAATATGGAGAGTTATCCTAAGCTGAGTGTTTCTAACAATAGTTTCTTCGTTTTCGTTTGGTTTATATTTTTTCTTTATCACCAATTAAGATGTTGCTATGGTGTGAAGCATAATCTGACTCCACATCTAGTTGCATTATGTGTGTGTACGGCATGTGAATCTCTCTCTCTGTATATATGTGTGTACGGCATGTGTATCTCTATATATATATGTGTGTATGTGTGTGTGTGTGTGTGTGTCTGTATGCCTGTGTATC
>OZ024748.1:9602493-9614993 GCA_964016885.1 Eledone cirrhosa
TCTCTCTCTCATATATATATATATATATATATATATATATATATATATATATATAATATATAATATATATATATGCACTCGGCTGGTGTGATTTTTTTTAATTCCAAACAATGACACATGAAGCATTGAGTTCTGTTTGAAATGAATACTGCTCCACTTATACATTGAATAAAACTGAATATGTATGTATGTGTGATAGAGAGATAGAGATAGGACGAGAGAGGGGGAGTGTGTGATAGAGAGAGAGATAGAGATAGGACGAGAGAGGGGGAGTGTGTGATAGAGAGAGAGGACGAGAGAGAGGGTGTGAGAAAGGGATAGAAAATAATAGAGAGAGGAAGAAAAAGAGAGATAGGAATAGAGAAAGAAAGAGAGAAATAGAGAAAGAGAGAGAAATAGAGAAAGAAAGGGAGAGAAAGGTAGAGAGAAAGAGAGAGAAAGAGAGAGAGAGGTAGAGAGAAAGAAAGAGAGAGGTAGAGAGAAAGAGAGAGAGAGAGAGGAAGAGAGAGAGAGAGAGAGAAAGAGAGAGATAGGTAGAGAGAAAAAGAGATAGGTAGAGAGAAAGAGAGAGAGAGGGGTAGAGAGGTAGAGAGAAAGAAAGAGATAGGTAGAGAGAAAGAGAGAGAGAGGTAGAGAGGTAGAGAGAAAGAAAGAGATAGGTAGAGAGAAAGAAAGAGATAGGTAGACAGAAAGAGAGAGAGATAGAGAGGAAGAAAGAGATAGGTAGAGAGAAAGAGATAACATATAGCTTTCCATTTAACTATATTGACTCTCTCATCTTGGAGAAAAAACAACATAATGCTAAGTCCATTCTATGTTTAAGTAAAAAAAAAAAAAAGGAACTAACATCACAGATCAATATTGGCAAGAAATCTTTCACTCGGAACTTTTTGACCAGTTTTTTGTTAATTGTTAATCTTATTTTTTGTCAGGCTTTTTTTTTTTTTTTTACTTTTATTTTATTATTTATCTTAAAAAGTTTGGTATAAAAATACATTGTTGCTATATGTGAAGAGTGGTAGTCTTATAATGGAGTAATACAGACTTGATTCTGTCATAGCCAAACGAGACACGATTCCATGCCTGACTGGTTTAGCTTTAGGAAGTATTATTCATCTGTAACAATTCGATAATTCATAGAAATATTAAAACTGCATGAACCTTACATGCTGTGATAGTTGTAGAATGATGGATGTGAAAGTTGTAAAAAATAATATACTTCTTTTAGGATGGGAGCAAGAGAGAATGGTTGTTTGGCTCATTTCACAGCTCAAGTCACCAAGAGAGAATGGTTGTTTGGCTCATTTCACAGCTCAACAGACGAGTCATTGAGAAAGATACCAAGAGAGAATGGTTGTTTGGTTCATTTCACAGCTCAAGTCACCAAGAGAGAATGGTTGTTTGGCTCATTTCACAGCTCAACAGACGAGTCATTGAGAAAGATACCAAGAGAGAATGGTTGTTTGGCTCATTTCGCAGCTCAAGACATCTCTTAAACTCAGTTTTTCCCTCAGTTCATCCAAGCTCTACCTTTCTCTCACGTTTACATTGCACATTCAACGAAGCATGGCTGTTTTGTTTCTCTCCAGTCTACACATGTCTTCTGCAGTCACAGCCCATGTTTCATTACCATGCAGAGTAATGTAAATGCTAAAGAGTTAAGCAAGTACATATTAGATGATGTAGTTCTCAATATACCATTTCAAAAAGTAAACAGAATAGTCACAGTGATCGTGGTAACTTTGATCATATGTCTGCTTGATCAGGTCTGATCTATAGCTAAAAAAACAATCCAACGAGGTATGTTCGTGTTTATACTAAATTAACTATTGTTTTTTTCCTACAGATGGCGTCTCTGAATAGTCTTTTCTTGGGTATCTATTTTTTAACTTTCTACTGATCTTAAAACTACAGGAACTAAAAGAAAATGTTTATCCTATCTTTATCAACAAAGAAACTCTTTGTCCTTTCACATAACATCTCATGTTTTTTAACACTCGCTCCTAATTCACTTGTATTGCCAACATCTTTCAATCTAATCTTCAATATCACATTATAATCATTTTTATACTATTCAAGTATAATATAATAACTATATAAAACAACTATTGTGATGAAGTTTAAACAATATACTGAACAAAAGCTCACTAAAACAATAGCTGTATAGAATTGTTTTATAAAACAATATCTGGTTGCTATTTCCTCACTTTTCTCTCGAATCCATTCAAAATTTAAGATAATCCTTAAATTTAAGACATTTTCAATAAGATATTCTCAATAAACTTCTCTTCCTATAATTCAAAATCCTTGTTACACTAAAACCAGCATTTATAAGGTTCTATCAGGAAAGATATTATTGAATTAGTTTGTTAAACTGTAAGTAAATATAAATTTCCCACCAGGAATCTAAAAACCAATTGAAAATATTGACACAGATTTCTACCCAAACATAGTTTAACTACAAACAACTCTTGTTAATCTTCATTGTGCATATGTTCATACTTCTTATTGAGAGTTATATATAGTAATATTGATCTTAATTCGGATGGAACTAAATTACAAACATAACACTCCCACCTCTCTCTTCCCAACCTCTCTCTCTCTCTCTTCTCATCTTTAACTCATCTTTTATTTATAAACAATTGTTGCATGTATAGATGGAGAGCAAAACAAACAACAAATCAAACAACAACAAACAACAACAAAACTAACAAAACAAACATCTCAATATTTTAAACAGTTTTATCACAAATCATTAACGATTCCTTTCTACAAAATACATTTACACAACAATGCAGATTACTAATATATTTATAGGGTTCTGAAAGGAATATATTTATAGGGTTCTGAAAGGAATATATTTATAGGGTTCTGAAAGGAATATATTTATAGGGTTCTGAAAGGAATATATTTATAGGGATCTGAGAGGAATATATTTATAGGGTTCTGAAAGGAATATATTTATAGGGTTCTGAAAGGAATATATTTATAGGGTTCTGAAAGGAATATATTTATAGGGTTCTGAAAGGAATATATTTATAAGGTTCTGAAAGGAATATATTTATAGGGTTCTGAAAGGAATATATTTATAGGGATCTGAAAGGAATATATTTATAGGGATCTGAAAGGAATACATTTATAGGGTTCTGAAAGGAATATATTTCAATCGTATCACAAATAATTCTTTAATAGCAACTAGGACGCACAAAATTAATTAATAAATAAGTCAGCTGCAAAATAGCATATTAATTAAACATGTAGGAACATTAACTAAACATGTAGGAACATTAACTGAACATGTAGGAACATTAACTAAACATCTAAGAACATTAACTAAACATGTAGGAACATTAATTAAACATGTAGGAACATTAACTAAACATGTAGGAACATTAACTAAACATGTAGGAACATTAACTAAACATCTAAGAACATTAGATGAACATGTAGGAACATTAGCTAAACATGTAGGAACATTAGCTAAACATGTAGGAACATTAGCTAAACATGTAAGAACATTAGCTAAACATGTAAGAACAATAGTTAAACATGTAGGAACATTAATTAAACATATAGGTACATTAATTAAACATGTAGGTACATTAATTAAACATGTAGGTACATTAACTAAACATGTAAGAACATTAATTAAACATGTAGGAACATTAATTAAACATGTAGGAACATTAATTAAACATGTAAGAACATTAACTAAACATGTAGGAACATTAATTAAACATGTAGGAACATTAATTAAACATGTAGGAACATTAACTAAACATGTAGGAACATTAACTAAACAGTTGTATTGGTTGTATCGACAATCATCATTAACCACATAACAGTATTGTGGGTGTGGTCTATTTTAACAGGGCACTAGTGACGTCATCACATGCTCCACCTGTCTAAAGGGTCCTCTCAAAACCTACATTCTCTCCATCCAATCACCAACAGTATAGCTTCTGGTCCCTCACTACTTTTAGTGTCACCTCTCGTCTCTCACTAATGTTAGTGTCACAGTACTGGTACTGGTGTGTGTGTGTCACAGTACTAGTGTGTGTGTCACAGTACTGGTACTGGTGTGTGTGTGTCACAGTACTGGTGTGTGTGTCACAGTACTGGTACTGGTGTGTGTGTGTCACAGTACTGGTACTAGTGTGTGTGTCACAGTATCTGTACTGGTACATGTGTCACAGTACTGGTACATGTGTCACAGTACTGGTGTGTGTGTGTCACAGTACTGGTACTGGTGTGTGTGTGTGTCACAGTACTGGTGTGTGTGTCGCAGTACTGGTACTAGTGTGTGTGTCACAGTATCTGTACTGGTACATGTGTCACAGTACTGGTACATGTGTCACAGTACTGGTGTGTGTCGCAGTACTGGTACTAGTGTGTGTGTCACAGTATCTGTACTGGTACATGTGTCACAGTACTGGTACATGTGTCACAGTACTGGTGTGTGTCACAGTACTGGTACTAGTGTGTGTGTCACAGTATCTGTACTGGTACATGTGTCACAGTACTGGTACATGTGTCACAGTACTGGTGTGTGTGTCACAGTACTGGTACTAGTGTGTGTGTCACAGTATCTGTACTGGTACATGTGTCACAGTACTGGTGTGTGTGTCACAGTACTGGTACTAGTGTGTGTGTCACAGTATCTGTACTGGTACATGTGTCATAGTACTGTTGTGTATGCCACAGTACTGGTGTGTGTGTCACAGTATCTGTACTGGTACATGTGTCACAGTACTGGTACATGTGTCACAGTACTGGTACATGTGTGTGTGTCTCAGTTTCTTCACTACAACAAATTTTGTTTTTAAAAATCTTCAACTCAATCTTAAATTTTCCAATTCACAGTTCCTTCGTTTACATTCTTCTCTTTCCAGAATTCTTTTCTGCATTATTTAAATCTTTTAACTCTAATTAGTTTCATGTGGCTAATCATTTTGAAATTAATTTCAGAATGTGCTCGTGACCGGCTAAAGTACCTAAAAATGATAAAGGAGAGACCAGCTGAGAAGAACGACAGAATATTTCTTTGTGAACACAATGGAAATTATGCTAAAGTACAGTGTACTGGTTCTGTGTGTTACTGTGTTGATCAACTAGGCAATCAGATGGGAGGTAGCACAGTTCACATTTCACAGACTGGTTCAGTGAAGTGTTAAGTAAGTATTGGTCTTATTTCTCCCCCTCCCCCACCTTTTTTTTATATTACAAATCAATATTCCAATATTGAGATCTTTGCTCTGATATAACTACATCAATGGACCACCATGCCTGATCATGCTTACAGCTAAACACATTCCCACAAGTAAACACATACCTACCCTCATAATGTCTATCAATAAAAACAACATTTTTTGTGTGTTTTTTACAACCTTTTGTTCTGCCTTTTTCAAATTTTTTTAGGTTTATTTTCATTGTATCAAATGTTGTTATATTTAACAAATAATTCTTCACTTTTTTTATTCCATGTTTTTACATTATTTTCAAATTTTTTCACTATTCTCAATGGCTGGCTGAATTTTATCTGACAAGTTTAAGCTAATTATCTGCCATTCTGTAGCATGGAGCTTGTCGAAAGTAATTTGATAAATCTATTAGAAGAGAATCAAAGTATGATTATTCTAGAAGAAAGCCTTACAGACACAGCATTCGGTACTCACATCAAAGCTCACCAATTCTACTATGGTTATAACAAGGATCTATGTAGAATTTCTAATTCAATGGCCAACTATTGTATAGACGGAAATATTCCAATTTCAAAATCATTGTTGCCATAGATTCACATTTCTAGAGAGATATATATCTAATGATGTCACTCTTCTTGTATAAGCATTAAGTATCGTTCAGTTAACAAGCTATCAATATATCACACTAAACACAGCTTCTATGTAACATATATATATATATATATACTATACAAATATTTAACAAATTAATTTCTTTTGATGAATAAATTTAGAAATTTAATTCAACTATCTATTTAATAAAATATATCTTCAGAAGCCTATATATGTGTGTGTGTGTGTGTGTGTGTGCACAAAAGGATTTATCACTTGTATGTGCTTGTACAGTGTTTATGTTTGCATTACACAAACATATATGTACACCCATCCATATATATATATATATATATATATATATATATATGGATGGATGTACATACATAGCTTTAAACATATATGTACACCCATCCATATATATATATATATATATATATATATATATATATATATGGATGGATGTACATATATGTTTGTGTAATGCAAACATAAACACTGTACAAGCACATACACGTGATAAATCCTTTTGTGCACACATACATACATATATATATATATATATATATATATATATATATATATATATTATATATTTATATCCAAGTTAATGTTCTACTTTCATAAATGTATTCATATATGTGAACAATGTGTTGTTTTTTTTCAAAAAAAGAAAATATCCTACTCTCCCCTCACAACCAACACCTACAACTACTAAACCATCAATATGATATATATAACATCTTATAGAATATTCACTGAGGGGTACATGTAGATCTCAATACAGTACTCTAAAAACAACACTTTTTAGAGTACTTTATTCGGATGTACCTTACATTCGTTTTGTATTACGATATTATATATATATATATATATATATATATATATGTAAACTTTAATTATATCTCAAAATAATACAACTGGTTTTTCCACATTATACATATTGTTAGCACCCCAAACACTTAAATTGGGTTTATATTTTAATATAACCTAATGTTTGTTGAGTGAGATGGTTACCAGTCAGAGTTTAGCTTTAAACTATCTCTGTTATTGTATTAAATATATATATATATATATATATATATATATATATATATATATATATATATATATATATATATATCAGTTGTAATGTAAATATATATCTCGACTGCATCAATGAACAACAACCAGTACACTGCAGAAATTATTAACTGTCAGAAAAGAAAAACGAACTTGGTGAAGGAAATATAACTGTAAGCATTCGTCTGTAATAGAATTGTTTCGGTCCAAGAATTGTTTTGGAACTTAACTATTTGGTCATTAGAGTTCTGTCCACATCTGACACCATAAACCAGTCATAGAGAGATATATGACACACTGAGCATATCAATACAATAGGTTATTGATCTCTCTCTCTCTCTCTCTCTCTTTCCTTTACAGTACACACACACACGCACGCACACATCATTATCATAGGTTTTACAATGTTCAGATAGATATTGATATATTCATGTATGAATACACACATATATACCAGCTAGGACAACTTCGTCGACTACGTCGAGCAAAACTAACTGGTAAGCTGCCTCTTCCCTTTTCCTTACACTCATCTACTTTACATAAATTAGCATACATAAAACAGATACTTCTATTTTCTCTCATATATACACACACACGTGTGGTGGGGGGGGGGGGGGGGTATTTAATTTGTGGAACAAATAATTGTTTCTACTTTTGACACAAGGCCAGCTATTACCCCAGTACATTACTGGTACTTTATTTTACCGACCTCGTAAGGATGAAAGGCAAAGTTAACCTCGGCGGGATTTGAACTCAGATCGTAAAGGGACGTAACTATGCTGGAAAGCATCTCCGACCCTCTACCGATACTGCCAATCCACCACCCTTTGTGGAACAAATAATGCAAGCCACTTTGTGTGATTCTCTGTTTTTATATTTAAAACTCTCCCAGATCCCTGGAGTATGTTTTTGTCTACTAATTAGATAAATAATCTTATTTCATGGAAACTTTTTCAACTCAACAATATTACAGAAGCTACTATAAAGTCATTATATATTACTATGTTACTATGGCAATAAATGATGGCTTCTCTCTCTCTTTCTCCCTCTCCCTCTCTCTACTTCTCATTTTCTCTATATTTCTATCTTCTCTCTCTCTCTCTCTCTCTCTCTCTCTCTCTCTCTCTCTCTCTCTCTCTCTCTCTCTCTCTCTCTCTCTCTCTCTACTTCTCATTTTCTCTATATTTCTATCTTTCTCTCTCTATATATATATATATATATATATCTCTTCTCATCTTCCTTCTATATCACTTTATCAAAGACCTAAGTAACCAAACAGATATATCTACTGCTGGAAGCGTCAGAACGGAAGTTGCTATGAACTTATTGATTGTGAAGAGGGCCTCCTTGTAGACTGAATCAGATAGAAGATATAGTTGATAGATGACTATCAAATAATTTCAGAGTCAAATAACAACTCAAACCAACATATCTAAATATAAAAGTAATACTACTTACTATATATTGACTTATACATATGTGTGTGAGTGTATATATATATATATATATATATATATATATAGTACAGATTAAAGGTTTAAGCAAATATTTTATGCTTTCTCCCTAAAACCAGATCTTCTGAAACTTTAGGGTGAAAGCAGAAATTGTTTGCTTAACCTTTTAATCTGTGCCAATAAATATTTTATCTACAGATATTTACATGTGTGTATAGATAGATAGATAGATAGATAGATAGATAGATAGATAGATAGATAGATAGATAGATAGATATGCGATGAGCAATGCAGATTAATGTGAGTCCTTATGTCAGAAAATCATAAAACCTAAACTAATGTTAGTTTACAGCCGTTATATTAACAGTAAATTGTAACATCAATAATATTCAACACCCGCTCTAATTATGTTGGTCTGTTAAACAGCAAAACTGCAATTTTATGATTTAGTTGATATTCAGATAAAACTGGTCATAACAATATTAGCATAATATAATTTGAATGGATCAAATACCAGCCTCCATCATCTGCAGCAATATATCCCATAAACAGAAAATATCTTGCTCACTAACTCCTCTTAACTTTCAACTGATAAATGTAGGATTTGAAAACTAAGAATAATCAATACAACCTAAAATATTATAAAAGAATATTATAATCCGTGTGCAACCTTACAATCTATGCACTACGAAAGTTCATGGAGATACTTTTGTCACACTATAACTTTCAACAAATATTCTCAAGGATTTTCTTTTTCTAAACATAATTTTTTTTAAGCATTTAAACCCATTAATGTATTCACGCAGGTAATCTAACAATCTAGATCTCTTTTTCTAGTCTGCATTACATCCACAAATATAGCCTGTGACTTAATACCAACAATTGGGAATGCATGTGTACGTAAATGTGTACATGTGCATGCTTGTATATACACACACACACACACACACATATGCATACGTGCATACATACATTTTAATGATTCTGTGAGTACTCAGGTAAAATTCCAGACAGGACTCTCTCTCTCTCTCTCTCTCTCTCTCTCTCTCATATATATATATATATATATAACAAATCACTTTCAACTTCTTTTTTCCAGATATTTCCATAAAGAGAACAAAAAGGTGCTACTGCTCATATTAATGAAACCTGACAACCAGAACTTTAGGAATGAATTACCTCCCTTACCTGGCATAATATTGTCATTTCTGCCTTTTTATATCAATATTCATTATAGCGACAGTTTCAATATTTGTGTTCTTGCCGACTGTACTTTTGAGACTCTGGAGACAATTTCAACTCCCTGGTTATGTGAGGATGTGTATCTTCTCAGAAAACTATAAAGTACATTGACTTTCTCCCTTGCTCCATCAGCTTCTAACTCTGGCTGGTTATGTGAGGATGTGTATCTTCTCAGAAAACTATAAAATACATTGACTTTCTCCCTTGCTCCATCAGCTTTTTATAGCCTCCTCACACCTTTACAATATTTCACTTGGGATAACTCTCCTAACTGGACAAAACGTCTCTAATTGGCAACGAGATTCTTTGCTAGACCTGATTCTGACACATCTTTCACTATGAGGAAGCCTCTATTGGTTTACTGCTAGAAACAGTTGGTTTACTGCTAGAAACAGCAACGAAATTCCTCTCAAATCACACCCAACCCTTTATAAAATTAAAACAAAACAAAATCAAGGAAGGATATATTGGGTAATATAGTCTGAGATAAAACGTTTGAATAGACAGGATGGTCGTGACTGGAGTGCTTTTCATCATAGATATGCTTGACCAAGGCAAGGACTAAACAACGACAATTTTGATAGCGAGATATGAGAGAATCTCTAATTAGTCACTGGACTGCTAATTAATCTCTAATTAGTCACTGGACTTACTAAAGAAATTGCAGCCAAATATCCTTCAAATGACAGAGAAACGTTTTAAAAAAAGAACAGGTTTGATAATGTAGACTATGTTTGGAAACAAGATGGATTGATAAAACCTTTTGTCATAACTCAACAACAACTATTTTGTTGTTATATAACAACTACGTCACGGAAGGGTCATTTAAAACATTGAAGAACACACGTACTCTTATATTTATTTATTGATGATTAATTTAGCCATCATTCACAAATCAAAGATGACTTGGTAACAACATGCACCATACCTTCTCTCCTGGTTTAGGTGCATGTGTAGCAACTACACATCCTAACCAGGCTCTCTCTCTCTCTCTCTCTCTCTCTCTCTCTCTCTCTCTCTCTCTACTCGCACCCATCACTCAGTGGAAAATCAAATACATAGTAGCTGGAGAAGAGAGAAATTTACATCCCGGTGCTATGACTGGTACTTTATTTTAACAACCCTGGAATGTCCCATAGTAAAGTTGACGTTGGCGGGATTCAAACCTAGAATGTAAGCAGCTGGAACAAATACTGCAAGGTATTTTGTTTGATGCTCCAACAATTTCATTTTATCCCTAGATTCTATTTTGTCGATCCCGGAAGGATGAAATACAAAGTTTAACTTGATGGGATTCTAACTCGGAAAGTAAAGAATTGAAACAAAGACCACAAGGCATTTTATCCGATGTTCTAACGATTCTATAACTTCACTGCCTCTTAATAGTGCTGTCTATTATGAAGTGCCAAAAGCTTTTGTCACACTTCTACAACCTGCCGAGTCCAATAGGAATGTGTTGTCTATTGTGTAATCTTTGACATAACTATGACAACAATAACGTCGACGATAATATTGTCAAAATAAACATTCATATATATATATATATATATATATATATATATATGTATATATATAACGAAGGAAATGTGGTAAGGAACCAGGTGGACCATAAAGCACCAAAGTACTCAATACTTAGGGTAGTAGAGTGGGTAATAGGAACAAGTAAGACCCCGACGGCTGAGCTCAAGCCGTTTCGACGGCTAATTCTGGACTGCTATTAGCCGTCGAAACGGCTTGAGCTCAGCCGTCGGGGTCTTACTTGTTCCTATGTATATATATATATATATATATATATATATATATATATATATACCCCTGACTTCTAAATACCAGCGACACGCCATGGGAGCCTCTGTGGTGTCACTCCATTCGTTAGAAATAGTAACTAATTCTCCCTTAAACCACCCTTACAGTCTTTAAAAAGTTGATATATTGATTTATGTGATCTTAAATAGACTGAAGACAGGATGGTCATGATTAGATTGTCGTTGATCTGCTTGGCTTAACAACAACACTAATATCAGTTAAATGGGAGAGGCTTAGGTGCAGCTAAATCTTGTCCCTTTAAATAAATCCTACTTTCTGGATTTGTTCAATAAAGATCAATATGTCAATCAATGAGATCGAACACTTGACCCCCGTGATTGCCCGAATCAATTTGTCCTTGGTGTCCATATTCTAATCTAAGTTATCTAACCATTAATATTTCACCATCTAAACCATCTTCGTGTCGGTGGTGAGTAGGGAGGTGGTCCTAGGGCCAAGGACACCAGAAGTCTCCATTGCTACGGGCTCAACCGCAAACCTGTTAGAGAGCGACTGATATTTGGAGAGTTTGCTCTCCTCGACCCTAAGTGCAACAGAGTCTGGATTAGTTGCAGACAGCACCAGCTTGCAGCTAGATTTCTCATGTATTTCTGCTTTTACATGTCATAAGGTTACCTTAGTTACTATGAATTCACCACATAAATATTTACTACTTTGACACCATAAAAACTGACCAGTCTGAAATTATTATATTTTTTACCGTTGTCAATTTAACAACACATACTTTATCAATAGATTCGGTGTAGTTAAAACCTACTTACTCCCTTTTAAAATATACAAACAATCTGTTACACAAACAACTTTCAACGTGTTTTACAGAACACTAAAACATAATTTTATGAGAATATTAAAACATAATTCCTGATATATGAGACACAAGGAATGAAAATATTCCTTGATTTGTCAAGCTATTCCAGTCTCTCATAAAGAATGGTTGCCAACATTAGTTACTGTGTTGGAACAAGGCAATTAGTAGATTCACTAGAGTTCTGCCAGTAGACACAGTATGGCTGAATATTTAAGGAGTTTGGTCCGCAATCATTAGGTCTAGGGTTCGATCTCATTGTGTGGCATCTTGGGTAAGTGTCATTTATCATCCTCTCATACCCTTGGGTCGGCCCTG
>OZ024748.1:9619993-9742493 GCA_964016885.1 Eledone cirrhosa
ATGTATGTATGTATGTATGTATGTATGTATGTATGTATGTATGTGTGTGTGTGTGTGTGTGTGTGTGTGTGTGTGTGTGCGTGTACATATTGAAAATGTAGTAAATAATATTAGGTTTTCCTGAAATACATTCCAAATATAGACATACACACACACACACACAACACATACACGTATATACATACAGATATGTGTGTGTACATACATATATGTGTGTGTACACATATCTGTGTGTACATATATGTGTGTACATACACACATATATGTATGTACACATACATATATGTGTGTGTACATACATATATGTGTGTGTACACATATCTGTGTGTACATATATGTGTGTACATACACACATATATGTATGTACACATACATATATGTGTGTACATACATGTATTTCTATGAACTATCTTACGGCACTCTGTAGACGAATAAAGAATTTTAAAAAACAGAAACAGAATCTTGTCGATTTTTTACATTTGTTGTTTTTTTAAATATTTTTTTCCTCAAAATTCAACAGTTGTTGTTATTGTTGTTATTGTTGTTGCTGTTGTTATTGCTGTTGTTATTGTTATTGCTGTTGTTATTGTTATTGCTGTTGTTATTGTTGTTGCTGTTATTGTTGTTGCTGTTGTTATTGTTGTTGCTGTTGTTATTGTTGTTGTTGTTATTGTTGTTGTTGTTGTTGTTGCTGTTGTTGTTGCTGTTGTTGTTATTGCTGTTGTTGTTATTGCTGTTGTTGTTATTGCTGTTGTTATTGCTGTTGTTGTTATTGCTGTTGTTGTTATTGCTGTTGTTGTTATTGCTGTTGTTGTTATTGCTGTTGTTGTTATTGCTGTTGTTGTTATTGCTGTTGTAATTTTACCCTTGATTATATATCGCTGTTGCTATCTCTGCTATATTTGTTATTGTTGTTGTTAGTAGTAGTAGTAGTAGTAGTAGTAGTAGCAAGCCTCAGTTGTCGTCTGATGAGAATGTAAGAGACCAGCTGACATCTGCTGCTTCGCAGATAAGATTCTTTATCATTTCTCTATTAGTGTTCTCTCAACATCACCGCCGCCACCACCACCATCAATACCACCACCACCACCGCCACCATCATCGTCATCAATACCATCACCGACACCATCATCATCATCAATACCACCACCACCACCACCATCACCACCACCACCATCACCACCACCACCATCAATACCACCATCAATACCACCACCATCATCATCATCAATACCACCACCACCACCACCGCCACCATCAATACCACCACCACCGCCACCATCATCGTCATCAATACCATCACGGCCATCATCATCATCAACAATACCACCACCACCATCACCCCCATCAATACCACCACCACCATCGCCACCATCATCATCATCAATACCACCACCACCAACACCCCAACACCACCACCACCACCCCCAATACCACTATCACCACCACCACCTCCAACACCCCTATCCCCAACACCACCATCACTCCCAACACCACCACCATCACCCCCATCACCAACACCACCCACCACCACCATAACCCCCAACACCCCCATCCCCAACACCACCCACCACCACCATCACCCCCACCACCACCATCATCCCCAACACCAACACCACCAGCACCGCCAACACCATCATCATCAACAATATCATCATGACATCTATTACGTCTATCTGAACAGATAATAGTTTGGCGGCCATCTTGTATTCGTCAACTGATAAAATACTTTTTAATATTTTATTTCAACACAAATTTTATCTCATTCTTCATTTCTCAACATTCTATTTTCACGTTTGGCCTTCACTAAATCGAATCATTTGTTCTCTAAGTATAAACTTAACCCTTTTAAAGTTACAACACTGTGAGTGTATAAATTGAATTTATAGTTACATAAAGTTAATCTATAAAATAGTTTACCATTCACCATATTTACATCTGTTCGTGACATTTTTACTCATGTTGGTTATTACAAATGACCAATTGCCAGGCGTGTGATCTACTGTTGGGTTTATGATCGAAGTGTTGTAAGTTCGGTTCCTAGATCCTGTTATGTGTTGTGTTTTTGATCAAAACACTTTATTTCATGTTGATGTTGCTCAGCTGAAAATGAGTACTGGCAGTAGGTGTGGGTTCAACCCTGAGATGGACTGGAGTTCTATCCGGGGCGAGGGGTATTGTACTCTCAGTCACACCACGGCTCTATTTCGTGAGACGTTCCACTGAGTGGAATTCAGCCAGAATTTTGGTTTCATCTCATCTTTATTTTCCCAATTGGCGTGAGTGTATAAATTGTCCTAGTCAACCTTAGTAATGATCTCGTACTTTATTTATCGACATTGAAATAATTAGCGGTAAAATTGACTTTGGCAGGATTTGCTCTCACTGTACACTTTCAGAATATATTTTCATTTGCGTTTTTAGAATATATCTATCTATCTACATACATTATATATATATGTATGTGCGAGTACGTGTTTGCATGTGTGTGTGTATATATGTATGCGTGAGTGTTTGCATATGTATATGTGCTTGTCTATATGGGTGTGTAAATGTGTGCGTGTTTGTGTATCTGTATATATATGTGTGTGCGTGTGTTTAAAATATATGGTTTGATATATAAATTTAATGAAGCTAAAGAATTGAGACGAACGAGAACAGGGCATAGTTAAACAGTCCGACAAATGTTGGAATTAAAAACCTGTTATTAGAAGTTTAAGATCTTGGCAACATCTTGGATCAACTTTGAAAAACAATGAAAGGTCTAGCAAACTTTGAAGAGAATAAAGAGACGCCATGTGTAATAATAACTACAGATTATAACTTATGGTGTAATAATAACTACAGATTATAACTTATGGTGTAATAATAACTACACATTATAACTTATGGTGTAATAATAACTACACATTATAACTTATGGTGTAATAATAACTACACATTATAACTTATGGTGTAATAATAACTACAGATTATAACTTATGGTGTAATAATAACTACAGATTATAACTTATGGTGTAATAATAACTCCACATTATAACTTATGGTGTAATAATAACTACACATTATAACTTATGGTGTAATAATAACTACACATTATAACTTATGGTGTAATAATAACTACACATTATAACTTATGGTGTAATAATAACTACACATTATAACTTATGGTGTAATAATAACTACACATTATAACTTATGGTGTAATAATAACTACACATTATAACTTATGGTGTAATAATAACTACAGATTATAACTTATGGTGTAATAATAACTACACATTATAACTTATGGTGTAATAATAACTACACATTATAACTTATGGTGTAATAATAACTACACATTATAACTTATGGTGTAATAATAACTACAGATTATAACTTATGGTGTAATAATAACTACACATTATAACTTATGGTGTAATAATAACTACACATTATAACTTATGGTGTAATAATAACTACACATTATAACTTATGGTGTAATAATAACTACACATTATAACTTATGGTGTAATAATAACTACAGATTATAACTTATGGTGTAATAATAACTACACATTATAACTTATGGTGTAATAATAACTACACATTATAACTTATGGTGTAATAATAACTACACATTATAACTTATGGTGTAATAATAACTACAGATTATAACTTATGGTGTAATAATAACTACAGATTATAACTTATGGTGTAATAATAACTACAGATTATAACTTATGGTGTAATAATAACTACACATTATAACTTATGGTGTAATAATAACTACACATTATAACTTATGGTGTAATAATAACTACAGATTATAACTTATGGTGTAATAATAACTACACATTATAACTTATGGTGTAATAATTGTTTCTACTTTAGGCACAAGGCCAGCAATTAACCAGTACATTACTGGTACTTTATTTTATCGACCTCGTAAGGATGAAAGGCAAAGTTAACTTCGGCGGGAACTCGTGTGTAATAATAGCTACACATTATAACTCGTGTGTAATAATAACTACACATTAATAGCTAATAATAAAATTAATGGATTCATGTGAGTAAACAGAATGAAGAGATAATGAAGTTCACGACTTTTGAAGAACAGGCACTTCTGTTGTTGTTCTATTAATTATGGAGATTTCATAATGGAATGCATTCCTGTCATCTTCCCTAAACACTTTACATCCGAGGTTTCCTGATAATACTTCAATGTGAATACTTCATCCTTTGATAATGTATTTAAAGTAGACAATCCATTCTTTACAGCTAGCTTTTACATACAGATGGCAGATGTCTAAACAGAGACTAGAATTGCTCTCTCCTACCTTACAATATATATATATATATATATATATATATATATATATATATATATATATATATATATATATATATATATATATTGCAAGAAGAAAGCTTGCTGTTCTCCATTTTTACATGAGATCCACTTGGCCTCGTTATAAATGGCGGAGTAGCAGACGTCGTTAGAACGTTAGAGAGAATATTTTGTGGTATTTTTTCCAGTTTTCTGTCTTCTCAGTTTAAATCCTACTAACTTTGCCTTTCATCCTTTCGAGATCGATATAAAAAAAAATAACAGGTCAAGTACTCTGATCAATTCTTCCTCTATATCTCTTTCTCACTTTCAATTATTCTCTGGAAGAAATCTGCTTCCCTCAGATCTGGAGAGGAGATGGCCTCCGCCAGGTTTGAAAATTCCCAAGAAACATCGTATGTCACAACGGCACATCTACGACCCCACAAGGAGTTATGGGTCCATGCATATATACATAGTCAAGTGAGAGATTGTAGAGGATTATGTTCAACTTCAATTTCTACAGGATGAATGGCAAAGTTGACCTCGGCGGGATTTGAACTCAGAGCAGAGAAAGACGGAACGAATACCACAAAGTATTTTATCTGACTAACAACTGCCACTTCCCCACTTCTCATAGGGGGTTCAATGTCTGGTGAAAAGGATTGTACGCTGTTTTTCTGGGTGTTTTAAGTATAGAATGTCGGGTATTTTAGTACCTGTGACGATTATTACTCGCTCTCTCTCTCTCAGTACCGGATCTACCTCAGATGAATGGAATGGTGACCTCCGTGGCATTTGAACCCAGAACACAGAAAGACTGAACAAATATCACAAGGTATTCTCTGCAAAACTTTAATGGCTCTGCCAATTCCACTGTTTGATAAAATATGTGTGTGTCCGTGATAAAATATGTGTGTGTCCGTATACATATACACCAGGTCCGAACACAAAGGAACCAAACTCCCACTGTCACTGCCTCCATCTCTCCCGCCCTCCCCATCTCTCATATACACCAGGTCCGAACACAGAGGGACCAAACTCCCACTGTCACTTCTACCGTCTCTCCCGCTCTCCTCATCTCTCATTATTATGAGCAAATTGGGGGCGGGGGGAGGCACGCGCTGGTCGCCCCGCGGCCCCGACGGACAGAATAGAGAAGGTGTTTTCCTGGAGGATGGTGAGGGAGACGTGTGAAAAGAACAGCCATTCCTGCTGGCGAGGCTTACACCTGCGGCTACCCAACTCTGTACTGACATTGATAATATCTGCTCTTTTGTCAGCCTGTTTCTAACAAGAGATTGGCTGACGTAGGTGTTCCATCTGATATTGTTTACAGAGATGTAGAGAGTAAAAACTTCAATATTTCATCACATGTATCAACGTCCAACGTATTTTCCTTATTTTATGCACCGACATTATTATAAAAGTTTCGTTACGTTCAATGAATACATTATATTATAGAAGCAACATAAATGATTTGAGGCGTAAACATTAAATAATGCCAACGTCTATAGAATTAATTTTATTCAACCACTCAGTTTTACTTCCCTCTCATGAAAGTTAAACATGAAAACCACATGAAAGTGAAACATTAAAAAACATGAATTATTTAATCAAAGGTTCCCATTCCTTTTGATCGAAACAGTGTTTGTATTGAAAAAAATCGATACGTTTATCATATGCACTTTAAAACTTAACCCTCGACGATAATTTTTTTATATTCGGGATTAGAGTCAAAGGAATATTTGGCGAGATATGAAGAAATATATAAACCTACCTGATCTCATGTGTTGCTTTAAGGTAAATAATTCTAAAATGGTAAATTCTGTGTATCAAGTCTGTATTATTTTGTTGAAAAGATTTTGCGAGTTCTGAGGAATTTTAGGTAGAAACTAACTTACGCCATAACTGTGGTCGACAAACGTGTTTTACGTAGAAAACAATTAAGCCACGCCTGTCATTGAAAAACGTGTTTTAGATAGAAAGTAATTACGTCACACGTGTGGTCAACAAACGTGTGTTTTAGATAGAAACTAATTACGTCATATGTGTTTTACGTAGAAAGTAATTACGTCACAACTGTGGTCGACAAAAGTGTGTTTTACGTAGAAAGTAATTACGTCACGCCTGTGGTCTACAAACGTATGTTATGATGTCGTCTCTAACAAAATTACTTTATTCCTTCTTCTCGGTGGAATGTCACTATCTCGTGACTACGATAAACTTTTTAAGAAATGGTACATTTCATGCGAAACTATTCTTAAATATACAACTCTAGTAGCGTATCTCGATTAATTTTTCAGATTTTTTCCAGCCACCGCGCTTTTATTTCGACCCCACCCGCTTATTAAATTTTGCTAATCTATCTCTGGCGAAATTGTATTCTAAGTGATTTATATTGATACAACAACTGGAGAATCTAATAATTATTTTATTTTACATTAAAAACATTATATATGACAAAAAATGGCGGTGTATTGGCAGTATTGGCAGTATCGGTAGAGAGCCGGACGCCATTCTTTGACGCATAGAGTTACGGCCCTTGCCATTCTGAGTTCAAATCCCGCCGAGGTTAACTTTGCCTTTCATCCTTACGGGGTCGATAAAATAAAGTACCAGTAATGCACTGGGATAATTGCTGGCCTTGTGCCAAAAGTAGAAACAATTATATATGACAAAAAGAACATTACAAGAAATCCCATATTTACGAACGTACACTCTACAATTACTGATTTCCCACTCCCCCGCTTATTACAACCCCACCCCTATTATTTGTGACCCGAGAGTACGTAAAAGGGTGAGCAATTCAGTGTAAAGTGTTGCCTGGAGCTATTAAAGGGACTCTACTTATAAAATACAACACTTTTCATTGATTTGTCTGCAGAGTTGTGTGACGGATATCTTCTTAACTTTAATTATTCCTATAACTCCTTCAACATCGATAATATTTGTGCCAAAGTCCTGGAGGAAATGTATTTCCTTAATTCTACAAAATATTTAAATTATAAACTTAATTTCAGTAGTGAAATCAATAAAATATGTGGCGTTGTATTCTTAGATTTTTTCCCTGAAACTGAAATAAATATTTGTTATTGCATCAATTACTTTTACCATCAATTATATTATATTTTTTATGAAGAATCAGTTTATGAAGAAGTAATAACTTATAACATGTATAAAACATTATTTTATTTCTAATCTGATCTGTTTTATATAAACACAGACGTGAAGATGTGGTACAATTTATTATTTATCAACCGGAATATGTGGTAGAAAGTACATGTGCTAAAGGTTGTCGCGGTAGGCTCGAACATGGGACAACATGTTTGTGTAGAGGACTTTACTACATTTCCCTACCTTACAAAACAAGAATAAAAACAATTTAATAAAAAAAGAAAAATAATTAGATTGAGAAAACAAATACCGGGGATTGTCTGGCCACTTCCTCTTCGTACCGGTCCTCAGGTGTACTTGAACCCTGTAGTGCTGAGCTCCTCCGCAAGATCAGAACGTCAGCAGACCGTCTGAGGAAGAAACCCTGAGAGGTGGGGTGGCTGTTGCAGCGGGTGTCGCTGGCCATTGTCCGCGGGAATGCTTTTGCTGTCTTGACCCCGTGGTGCAGCGCCAATACCGTCGCGCCCAAGGCTCAGAGTCCATCCCTCTCCCCATTCTTCTGTGACACGAGAGCCCTTGCCTTTCCCTTCTTTTCCCCTTTTTATATTTTCTTATTTTACATTCTATTCTTTCTTCTCAAACATGAAATAAATATAATTTCAACTTTGAGAAACGAAATATTTGTATTATTAGCTGACCCGTCCGGCTGGCGTCCGGCTAGGTATACCGGCATTTTATCTTTTCAGGAATCCCCCCTACAATCCAGTGCAAAGATACCGCATGCCCTCTCAAGTCAGCGAGGGGTAGGGGGGTTAACGTGCTCAGATGTTGGGTTTGAATGGTTTTTAGGATTCCTCAGTTCAGCAGCCAGTACATTAAAGCAAATTGATAGTTACAACAATAAAGGCTGAACAGAGAACAAATTTGTTTAACAAACAATAATTTGTACAACCATAATGGAAATTCCAAGTAACAGAAAATTACATTGTTAGAGCCTCAGAATATACAATATTTCTTGTTCGGCCCTCCGGGGCAAATATGATCTTGTCAGGAGCAAGTAAGCTGTAGTGACTTAGAGGCCTACCACAATCTCCAGGACACTGTTTTCAAGACAAATGGGCGCCTCATTGAAAACGACATCGTATGTTATGTTTGGATTGTGTCTGCGTGTGCGGTGGAGGATGTCCTCAGCTAGACTTTCACGGTGGTTATTCCACAGTGCGAGAGGGTCGGAGAAATCGCAGTTTTGCAGCATACTAGCAAAAAGTTTTCGCAGCTGAGAAGGGACTTTAGCAGTTGCTGCTTCTTGCAGGGTGAGTTCCAATAGCTGTCATCGTGTAACATACCACGCATCTGGCAAGCCAAACGGTAAGTGGAACATTGATGGCCATTGATGGAAAGACTGTGGTCCTCTAACCTCGAACAGTAACAATGACGATAAGCCGTCTGTGCTTTCGTGAAATAAATAGGTTTTTGTTTTTGTGTATGCAAAAGTATCTGTACACGAATATCTATATTAAAATAACAGATTAAAGTTTAAGCAAAGAATCGCTGCTTTCACCCTTAACGGGATCTTCTGAAACTAAAAAAATCCGTCCGTGAACACAGAAGTAAATATTTCGAAAAACGTTATCTAATGCAGACAGTCAGACATTATGTATCTATCTATTTAGGGCGGTAGATTGGCAGTATCGGTAGCGAGTCGGACACCATGCTTTCCAGCATAGTTACGTCCCTTTACGATCTGAGTTCAAATCCCGCCGAGGTTGACTTAGCCTTTCATCCTTACGAGGTCGATAAAATAAAGTACCAGTAATGCACTGGGTAATTGCTGGCCGTGTGCCTAAAGTAGAAACAATTATGTATCTATCTAAAAAGACAGGCTAAGAAAAAGTGAGAAATGACGTATAACCGGAAGTGTTGACATTTGAAATTTTAAAGAAATGAATATTTAAATAATGTCTTTAATCTTTTAAAGAAATTCAGTAGACAAAATACCGTCACTTTTTTATTTGGAAAAAGTTACATCTATGGTCCAAATTTGGTGCTGTTAGGTCCAGCCGTTTGGCGGAAAGTTTGTTACCTACATACGGCCGTCAGCTTTATAGTATAGATTCTAAAGTGTGACGAATCGTGTTTACTCTGAAATTACTCGGGAATTAATTTCTGGAGAAGCACGTTTTATGAGTTTACGTTGGGTTTTTAATAATTAAAAATATCGATTGCTTCTTACAAGAGAACGAAACAATTTAGAAAATTTTACATTTCAAAATATTTTCTTACCACTAACGAGCTATGTAGGCGTGTGTGTGTGTGTGTGTGTGTACGCGTGCGTGTGTGTGTGTGTAAGCGCACGTGCGTGTGTGCCTGCGTGTGTGTGTGTGTGTGTGTGTGTACGCGCGCGTGTGTGTGTGTAAGCGCGCGTGCGTGTGTGCCTGCGTGTGCGTGTGCGTGTGTGTGTGTGTGTGTACACGCGCGCGTGTGTGTGTGAGCGCGCGTGCGTGTTAGTGGTGATGTTATTGGTGGTGGTTGTGTTAGTGGTGGTGGTGGTGTTAGTGGTGGTGGTAGTGGTCGTGGCAGTGGTGGTGATGGTGTTAGTGGTGGTGGTGGTGGTGGTGACAGTGGTGGTGATGGTGTTAGTGGTGGTGGTAGTGGTGGTGGCAGTAGTGGTGATGGTGTTAGTGGTGGTGGTAATGGTGGTGGTGGTGTTAGTGTGTTAGTGGTGGTGGTGGTGATGTTAGTGGTGGTGTTAGTGGTGGTGGTGGTGTTAGTGGTGGTGGTAGTGTTAGTGGTGGTGTTAGTGGTGGTGTTAGTGGTGGTGGTGGTGTCGGTGGTGGTGTTAGTGGTAGTGGTGGTGTTAGTGGTGGTGGTGGTGGTGGTGTTAGTGGTTGTGGTGTTAGTGGTGGTGTTAGTGGTGGTGGTGGCGGTGGTGTTAGTGGTGGTGTTAGTGGTGGTGGTAGTGGTGGTGTTAGTAGTGGTGGTAGTGGTGGTGGTAGTGTTAGTGGTAGTGTTAGTTGTGGTGGTACTGGTGGTGGCAGTGGTGGTGGTGGTGTTAGTGGTGGTGGTAGTGGTGGTGGCAGTGGTGGTGGTGGTGGTGGTTGTGGTGGTGGTGTTAGTGGTGGTGGCAGTGGTGGTGGTGGTGGTGGTGGTGTTAGTGTCAGTGGTGGTGTTAGTGTCAGTGGTGGTGTTAGTGGTGGTGTCAGGGCTGGTGTCAGTGCTGGTGTTAGTGTCAGTGCTAGTATAGCAATTAATCATGATAACATCTCATAATGACAGGTCCTAAAGTTATTATAGACTTAACTTATGTTGATATCTATTTGTGTACTTGTCAGTCACTGGTTGTGTAGTTTGGTTTACCGTAGCTGCCAATATTACATTAACTCTCAGCTGTAGATAACCATTCATGCGTCAAACAAACAAACAAACACAAGGCACCAACTATAAAGATGTGTCGTAATCAAGGAAGCAAAGATTTGCTGCCAATAATCAAGGTAAAATATATTCTCTTCTTCTTCCAGATATTCCTTGGATGGTCGTGAGGCGCAGAATCTTCAAACACACCTTACAGCCGGTCCTGTCAGAAGCAACCGGCACCTTAAACACCAGCAACACTACCACCACCCCACCACCACCACCATCACATGGTAATAATATATATTGTTATTGCTAGTTGATATACCAGCAAATTACTTGCAGACTAGAGTGGTAGTTGATAATGAAATACATCTCCTTCCGATGGTTGTTTCATCAGTGAACATCCAGTTGTTCAGTCAACAGAATGTCTATTAATGCAATCAAGCATGCACTATATATATAACAAAGAAGATGTGGTAAGATACCAGGAGGACCTTAACGCACCAGAGTACTCGATACTTAGGGTAGTAGAGTGGGTAATATGAAAAGAGTCAGGACCCATTACGACAGCTAGATCCGAACAATTTCACGCAAAGACAAAACCACGTTTATGGTAAAAATGGAGTCGTAGACTAATATTCTATTTAGGAAACCGAATTATTCTCGGCTTCAAAGTTAAGAATAATGTAAATAAACTAGTAGAACGAAAATGACAGAGGTTATTGAAATTAACAATAATAAAATATATACATACACGCATCCACGCATGCGTGTATACATATAATTATATAAACGTATATAAATATTCACACATAAATACATAAATAACGCACACACACACATACCTACAGGTAAATACACATGTGTTCACTAAACGAACGTCAACCAAAACACAAAGTACACATATACACACCTTACATACGTGCAAACACGCATACACACACAAACACAAAATACAGATATACACATAACCATATACATGTGTACCAATATATATAATATAATATATACACCTATAATAAATACAAGCAAATATACGTACGAGAAAGTATACGTACTTTCACAAAACATACGGGTAAGGTATACTTACCTATACAAATAAGTAATGGTATAAACATAAAATATACTTAGCTACCACATCAAGACGTAAATTATCCGCGTATTGTTCGTACTATCTGTTAGGGTATAATGTGGGGCTGTAATACAGAAAAGTTTTATGCAATTTAAGTTTACAAGCCGAAATTTCCTCAGATTTTTTGTTTAAGATGTGATCATTGGCGTAGAGTATTTCCAGGGCGCAAAGATCGCATGGTCTTTTATTTCCGTTATACGATCTAGCCTTAGCTAGGATCTCCCAATGTAACCTATATTGGGTGTGGTTGTCTTTTAGACTCCAGATATAAGCTGAAGGTGACGTCGTATTCCTTCTTAAAGGGTTAAGAAAAGAATGGGTGTGCATGTAAAGACGCTGCTTAAATCTATTAGCGGTTAACCCTATGTAGGCCCTGCGGGACGTGGGCGTTTCGACCTTACATTTGTAGACAATGTTACTGGAGAGGCATTTCCCGGATAGAGGGCAGTCAACCCGATTCCTACAATTACAGTTAGTACTAGCTACAGGGTTGCACGTGTTCCTACGGCTAGGTAATTTAGCTAAATTTGAAGCAGTGATGTTATGTGCAAGGTTAGGAGTCATAGAGTAAGATATTTTAATGGTATTTCTATTAAAAATGTTATTATATTTATGTGCTGAAGGGAAATGCTTCTTAATAAGAGAGAGAAAGATCTTAGCTAATGGTGTGGCCACCTCCATATTATATGGTGGGTTATACAAAATAATGCGTCGGGATCTATTTTTCCTTTGTCTATGCTCATACTTAGTATATGCTACCTTATCGACAAATCCACTCCGAGTAAGAGCTTCATTGTAATATGTGGAATGGTTGGTGAAAATATGCTCGTTTTTAGATAGACAGGAAAGCCTCAAAGAAACGTTACTTACCAGGTTCTTGGTTATGCTGGCAGGATGGTTAAAATGCTTACTTATGTAATTAAGCGTATCATTCGGCTTTCTATACGGGTAATGCCATTCGATAAATTGAGGGTAACGTCGAGGTAATTAACGACCGAGAGGTTGGCCTCAACCTGAATGGAGAGGTTGAAGCCTTTAAAGAAGGCTGTGAGTTCTTTTCTGAACCTGTCGCAAGCGCGTGGACCGCACTTTGTCATAGTCAAAAGACCGTCATCATGATACAAACCACCGCCCACATTGGGGAATTCTTCCTTGATAGAGAAAAGAAGGAAAAGGCCGATAAGATCAGTAACCTCCGCCGAATCGTTGGCGCCCATACTCATGTCGAATGGAGTACTATTAGATTTGTTTATCCAAATAGAGTCGTCGAAATTAATCACCGACTTATGGGCTTTGAGGATGACATCAACTTCGAAATCCTTAACCACTGTGAGTGTTTTAGCGAAATTGATAGCTCTAAGAAGAAGTGGTAAAGTGATGGAGGAGTAGTAGTTATTGATGTCGAATTGGATAAAACGGCAATGCTCCTTGTTGCATATGCCATTGAACCAATCAATCACCGCGAAAGAATTGTTCCACGGTGCAAGAGAGGCCAAGCTTCTAATTCCAGGTATAATTCCATCTAAAACCCTTTTACTAAGTCTACCTAAATCGGACTTCGTAGGATTAATAAGCCGAATAGAGGGGTTGTTGGCGAAATTGAGTTTGTGATCCTTCAGGGTAAAATGGGGAGAAAAAGGCTCCAGAGGTTCAGTCCGGTCCTGGATGTTGAGTTCAGAGGTGATTTTAAACCCAGCATCGTTGATGTCATTAATGATGTCATAAATATTTGCTCTAGGGTTCTTATATATTTGATATATATTTTTCTTTATCGATCCCTCTTTGGATTTTAGTTGTCAAATTTATTATTATTACTATATATATATATATATATATATATATATAAACTTATCTAAATTTCATCCATTTCCAATACTGACATTATCTGAGAAAAATAGAAGTTTCCTGATATTTTATTCAGATAATGCCATGAAATATTTGTATAAAACTTCCATTTCTACAGATTTAACCATGCTAATCATTATGCCGTGTGTTGTCGCTCCTACCATAGACGGTAAGTACTACTTTGAACATATTTATCTCAACAGCTTCGTCACTAAGCATTAGTATAGTTAATGTGTGCATCTGTCAAGACCTGCATAACAAGTTAGTTATGTCTTCAGTGACTTCACCTATCTCCATAGCAACTAAAATGGCTGCATATGTAGAGCAAGCAATGTTGTGTGAAGTCGAGCATGTGTCGTTATTATACATTTTACAGCTCAAGGCTCTCCCTAACGTCTGTCCATCCACCAGTCAGTGATCGATGCAAGTATAACTCTCTCTCTCTCTCTCTCTCTATGTATATATACAATATTATGTAATTATATATATAATATTATATAATTGTATAATTATGTATATATATATATAATTGTATAATTATATATATATATATAATATATATAATATATATAATTGTATAATTATATATATATATATAATATATATAATTGTATAATTATATATATATATATATATATATATATATATATATATATATAATTGTTTCTACTTTTGGCACAAGGCCAGCAAATTACTCAGTACATTACTGGTACTTTATTTTATCGACCCCGAAATGATGAAAGGCAAAGTTAACCTCGGCGGGATCTGAACTCAGTCCGTAAAGGGACGTAACTATGCTGGAAAGCATGGTGTCCGACCCTCTACCGATACTGCCAATTCACCGCCTTTATCTAATATATATTTGTGAAATGGGCGGTGGTTGAAATTCAGATGTGTACGGTTAAATGATAATAGACGTAGTCGGACTGACATGAAAATTTACACACCTATGTAAAAAGTGCCAAGGAAGCAAGTAGGCGGGGTTTCAAATCTCTAACTTGAAAAATGTGGTGCCTGGGGCCCCAAAACTATTGCGTTCGGTGAGTTATTTCCCCCTGTTCTAATACTTATGTATGCATGTATTTATGTGTTTATATGAGCGGGGATATGCAAGTAAATCTTACTTTGTGGACAGCTTATCCTTAGCATAATATTCATGCTAGAACAGCATATATTTGAAAGTTTTCAGGGAGTTGAATTACTGATTTTGGATCGGCAGCTTTAGCTTTGAAAAAATGAAATGTGCAGTGTAAACATTTTTTATTATTCCTCCGGGGATGAATCTTCTCTGCATTTTTCCATCTCTTTCTTTCTCTCTGGAAGAAATCAGCCGTAGTAAGACCTAAAAATATGGTTAGATACACCATGACGCACAGTGCATCACGGTGGAGTTGAAAAGCAGACTCAGAACATGGCGTTGTGTGGGGGTGGCTCGCAGCCCAATGTTCCAGAGGGAGCAAAAGAAGAAGAAGAAGAAGAAGAAGAAGAAGAAGAAGAAGAAGAAGTGAGCTGGAGTCCTATCAAAAATGAAATGTAGGTTGTGTCTTAAATTGAAGGTTTAGTAGAAACAATTCATGTATAGTTTTGTACTTTTCTTTTTGTCATTCATATATAAACAAATCTACTATATAAATTGGAAGTGGTCGGACGTTGTATTTGTAGGTGTAGTCGGATAAACGTCGAAACGGCTTGGTGGAATGCAGCGAAAATTTACACAGTTATGCAGAATGACCCTAGGAGGCGTTGGGTCGAGCTATAATCTTCCATGGTTACGGAGAAAATCGATGAAACAGGAATTTCCCATTCAAATTGAACTGAGAGTAATCTGTGAACGCAGAATAATTATTTCGAGAAACGTTGCAACCGAACGAAAACAGGAAGACAATATTTTGGTTCGTGAAGAGGTTCCCTGGCAATGAACGGGAAAAAAGCGAGGATAATACGTCGTTATGTGGAGCGTGAAGAACAATTTCATGCAAAGGCAAGACCAAGTTTATGGTATAAATGGAGTCGTTAGACTAATATTCTATTTAAAATAACAGAATGATTTCCAGCCCCGGAGTTTAAGAATGATGTAAATAAAATTGAAAACGAAAACGACAGAGGTTATTAAAATAGTAAAAGTAAATAGTGAAGATTTAGGCCACACATACACACACACGAACGCACGCGCGTATGTATAAACCTTATGCATTTCTACAGTATTTTCACCAAACTTAAGACATAGGTTACTTATGTACTCCGGATGGTCATGGGCACTGTCATTTTTCCAGATATTGATTATAGGGCCCCCCGGCAGATAACCCCTTTAACCACTTTAACCACTTCCTTGGAGTCGACTGTAGCACTGCAGTGGAATGCAACAAAACGTCATAACTTCTGGAGTTCGCAACCGATTTTCACAAAACTTGACACATGGGCTACGTTTGTCCTACAGATGAATGTGAATTGGCACATATTAGGTAGGGGACCCCTGGGGCAGGAACCCCCTTTTGGAAAAAGCCGATGATTTTGTAAAAGTATAGTTTTCGAAGCAGCACTGAAGTATTGACATAAATGGTATACACAATTGTGATAGTTGTGTGAAGTATACACACTAAACTAAACAAGCTTTAAACTAACAAATAAACTGTGCTAGAAATATTCAAATAATGAGAAAGATACGATAGATGAAATTATTGCAAGTGTTTTATGAAGAACAAAGAGGATCATAAAATATATATGTATGGTCCCATAACTCCTGATATAGTTGTAGGGGCGCTGTATTGATATATGGTGTTTCGTGGGTATTTAAAGCCTGGTGGAGCCCATCTCTCTCCAGGCCTAAGTACAGCAGATTTTTTCCACAGAAAGATAGGAAATGAGAGAGATATAGAGGAAGAATCGACCCAGTACTAGACTGGTACTTTTTTTATCAACCTCGAAATGATGAAAGGCAAAGTTGACCTCGCGGATCATACAATACTTTGCAAAAATCAAGAGATTAAAAAGTGTTTGATTGATGGTCTTAAAACTTTTGACCCTTCACTATCATATTTTTTGTTCATCTTTAGAACATTTCAATTGATTTCCAAGATAAAATATTCTTCAAGAGTTAATTCATGTTTAAATACTTTTTTCTTCTGAATATTTTTACCATTAGAATCTTTTATTTTTATTTTTTGTGTTATTTTATATTGATTTATTACAATTATCTCAAGGCTAAACACTTTGATCTATCTTCATTTATTGAACACGTTCCCAGTTGCTTCATTCCTTCATTTACCATTCTCTGGTCCTTTCTATTAACCAGTAATGTTTTCAATTTTTATGTCTACTATCATTTCAAAGAATTACTAATTCTATTCTTTTCTACACACTCAGACTAAATAAATTACATCTAAAACTGGGGCAGAGTTTTATAGTCCTTCATTTTATTTATGTTGTAAGTTTTAGTTGATATTGTAGCAAGCTCTTCTTTGAGAATTTCAATTCAATGTTGTTGCTATTAACTCTTTAGCATTTACATTACTCTATATATGCTATTATATTTTCATGGTAAAGGCTTTATCTCACATAATTATCTCATATAATATCGAATCTATGAGATTTTGAAAGTATTTAAATACATACTTTCCGATTGTCACTTTCCGTTTTTTTTTTCGTGTGATACGCGAAGGAACCACCCAACAAACATCTCTCTTTTATATCTCTTTTATTTGTTCATTCAAAATAATTTTCAGCTAATTCTGTCGTACAATATACATCAGCAATCGTTATCTAATGTTTAAAACATATGAATAGCTGCGATATATGCACCATATTAATCGAAAACGATATGAGAATTGAATACCATACTAAAGCGCCAGTAAGCTTGCTAAGAACCTGCAGATAGAAATGTTAATAAATACAACATTTGGCTTGGGTAAACTTTAAGATGTTCTTTCATTGTAGGTTTCTTTTCTCAGCCAGTACGTTATAGAAAATTGATAGTTACAACAATAAAGGTTGAACAGAGAACAATTTTTTTAACAAACTTTACAATAATTTTTACAACCATAATGGAAATTCCAGGTAACAGAAAATACATAAATTACATTGTTAGAGCCTCAGAGTATACAATATTTTTTATTCGGCCCTCGGGAGCAAAGATGAAGAGATTGTTTGGCGAGCTCAACCTAGAGCATCCTACATTCAATTTACCATGGTCTTCCCAGATGAAGACCAGCCACTTTTAGGGTTTGACCCTGAGCTTTGTTGATGGTAATCGCGAAGCTTAGTCTCTCTGTTGCTCTAGTAACATTTTTTCTTCTGGAAAATCTGATCTTGCGGCCAGGCTAGGACTTTTTGGGTGGCATATCGGCAGTAACAATGACAATAAGCCGTCTGTGCTTTCGTGAAATAAATACGTTTGTTATAACATTTTTTCTTCTGGAAAATCTGATCTTGCGGGAAATCTGATCTTTCGTGAAATAAATACGTTTGTTTATATTTTGTTTTTGTGTATGCAAAAATATCTGTACACGGATATATAATTATATATATTAAAATAACAGATTAAAGTTTAAGCAAAGAATCGCTGCTTTCAGTCTTAACGGGATCTCTGAAACTAAAAAAAATCAATCTGTGAACGCAGAAGTGAATATTTCGAAAAACGTTGCAACCGAAAGAAAGCAGGAAGATGATACTTTGGTTCGTGAAGACGTTAGGAATGTCGTATAACAGGAAGTGTTGACATTTGAAAATTTTAAAGAAGTGAATATTTAAATAATGTCTTTAATCTTTTAACAAAATTCAGTACACTTTTTGTGCCCTCACTTTCTTACTTGGAAAAAGTTACATCTATGATGCAAATTTGGTGCCGTTTGGCCCAGCCGCTTGGCGGAAAGTTTGTTACTTACATACGGCCGTCAGCTTTATAACTTTAACTGTTGGTCAATCAATGATAAACATTTATTGCCAGCTAAATTAACTATAGGGATATAAAATATACGGAAGCGAAAACCAAACCAAACCAAACTGTGAGTGTGTTTTATTATATATTTCTGGCAATATTATAAAAATATGACCTTCCCCAAATATAACAATATTTGTTTCAACACACAATTTCATATCAAAAATCTTGCAAAACAAATTCATCACCATCGTATATATATATTTAGAGAGAGAGAGAGAGAGGGGGGGGGGGGGCAACTGTTAATATATTACTTTCACTTTAAGATACCTCCATGTTTGTTACAAGACAGCACTTCAAAGTCCCTCTTTTTCGTTTCTGAACAATTGCTTTTATTCTACACCCACCAGAGATATGATTAGCAGAACAACTGCCAAGGAGGAAGCTGTGAAAGGCATGAATTGTCATAAGAAAACATAAATAAAAACTCTTTAGTAAATGTAGAATAATCCTATCCATGGACCCATGGACCAGCACTCTCCATCTTTTCCTGTCTCTTGCCATTGCCATACATCAAGCTCCATCATTTATGCCATCATTCTAATAGGTTTTTATGTCCATTTATTTCAGGCTGACTCCACAAAATTGAAGGGGATTATCAAAAACGACACAAAAATAAATTAATATATAAATGCTAGCTGTAGCGAAACTAAATTGTGTGCTTATAATAATCTAACATTCATTGGTGTTGGTAAAAAAAATATTGACTGCATCTTATATATATATATATATGTGTGTGTTTGTGTATTTATATATATCTACAAATATGTGTTTCTGCCTTCAAGACTGTATTGTTGATAAAGAAGTGGCCAAGCAGAAAGGTGATACTTTGAGACGATTTAAATGTCTTCCTATTGGTAATTACCACAAACTCCAATGTCAAGAATTCTTGTGTTACTGTGTAAACGATTTGGAACTTTATGAAGGGGAAGCGGTATCTCGTCATCGTATACATGAACTACCCTGTTATAATACTATAAATACACTACATATAAAAACATTTAGCTGTTTTAATTCTATTTATTTGCCAACTGACTTGAGATTGTTTTGAAACAGAAACAAATACATTGAAGAAAAGTCCTGTTAAATCTGTAACAATTACATCTTGGAATGGTCGTAGTTGCCATTTAAAACACATGTAAACTATTAGACATTGTTTTTACTTTCTAATGTACTATAGACGATAATGTGTGACATTGTTGTCATGGTTCTGTAGCTCCGATTAAGAAGATTGTTTGATGTCACCAAATGTAATTTGTATTAGTAATTTGGTTAATGGGGTGACTTATGGCAAATGAATTGTGTGTGTGTGTGTCAGGGAGTTCAGATATGTGGCTGTATTTGTCGCCATAGCTAGTAGATGAGAGTTGAAGGAAGAAAGTGAAGTTGCCATTAACAATATTTATTTTAACAACACAAGAAAACAAAGAGTCAAAGTAAATTGTGTTTTATATTTCTGTGATGGGGTTTTAAATGGATGATGCAGTAGTGTGGAAAGATACATGGAACTAACTTTTGTTGGAACGGGAGTATGACTGTCTCAGTTCACTGACCGAAAAGGCCAACGTAACGGGTCGGAGTGAGTATCTGAAATAAATCAAGAAGACGGAAATTAGGTAGGGACTTGTCAGGTAGATTGTGCCTGAAATTCAAAGGGTCAGCCATATCATGTACTGTGTCAGGCTGATTTGACCTAAGAATTGTATTAAAAACTAGACCACCCATGACCCGTGCAGTCACGTTCACTTCAAAATATTTTTTTTAAATCATGTTCACTTAAAAATAATTTTTAAATAATTAAAATATACACAGACATGTATATAATGTGAAATGAAACTGGAAGGCCAATATATATATGTGTGTGTATGTATGTATATAAATGTGTGTGTGTGGTACCTGCAAAAAAACCCATATCTCGGGAACCCATGCTTCGATTTATGCAAAACTTGTTTTATTCCATGTGTATCCCCATTTCAGGGTCAACTTCCTTTCAAAGTATTTTTCTATTATGCATGCTTTTGGATGTATTACATTACAGACAAGCAAGCTATCAGAGAGTTTTAGTAATATATAGATATACGAGTCTGTGGGATACTCAGCCACATAAATGCTAATTTAACGAATTTGCTGAACTGAACAGCTGAATGTTGCTAATTCAGACACCACACAAGAAATTGTATGCAGTTGGTGTCTTTCACATTTTAGTGTCTAAAGCTGTTTTCATCCAATCTCCAACTTTGTCCTATAATACAGATATATCACTGTCCTATATTACAGATATTTTATAGTATATATATGTCACTATTTTTTATAATCACTGTCCTATTCTAGATACTATGGCCTCGGAACACCATGCTAATCTGATCACCTAGGTACCAGAAGCTATCAACCACTTCTATAAGAACCCACCTGCATTGGAAAAAATATGTCTATCACTGCGATTACTACTGCCAACTTTCCCTGTACATCTACTGCATACGTAGTTTTCCTTACCTGTTTGTTTGCCTGCTATCCCACTATATCTCCTGTGTACCCAAGATCTGCATTGCATACATTTTATGGAATTTAAGCCAGTTCCTTTCCTACATATCGAACATGGCCATTTCCCTAATGGAATCAGAGTATTGTCCTCTCTTCTACTTATCAACACTTTTGTTTTAGCTATGTTCACTCTCAGGCCCCTTGATTCCAACTGCTGTTTCCATAGCCAGAGTTTATTCTCTAGCTCCTCTACTGATTCTGCTATAAGAACCAGATCATCAGCATAGAGAAGTTCCCATAGGCAGCCAGTCTTAAACTCCTCTGTTATGGCTTGGAGGACTATAATGAACGAGAGCGGGCTGAGGCCCGAACCCTGATGTACACCTACTTGTATCTGGAATTCCTCACTAAACTCCATTCCTACTCTCACTTTACTGACAGCACCCCTGTACATAGCTTGTACTGTCCTCACAAGCCATTCCTCTACACCTAGTTTCCTTAGGGACCACCAGATAACAGATCGGGGTACCCTATCAAAGGCCTTCTCTAGGTCAACAAAGGCTAAGTATAGTGGCTTATTCTTCTCTAAGAACCGCTCTTGTAGTTGCCTCACTAAGAAGAGGGCATCTGTTGTACTTTTCCGAGGCACACAACCAAACTGTATCTCATCTAATTTGACCCTTTCTCTAATCAGTTGCGCTAATATTCTCTCTGCCACTTTCATAACCTGATCCATAAGCTTTATACCCCTATAATTGCTCCTCTCTAGAGCATCCCCTTTACCTTTGTAGCAATTTATGAGAATACTGCTGCACCAGTCTTTGGGTATGAGACCGCCATATATAGCTTGATTAATGATGCATGCAACTAGTTTAGTGCCTACTTCTCCTGATGCCTTCAGCATCTCAGCAACTATCCCGGACGGTCCAGCAGCCTTACCTTTCTTCATTTCCTTAATTGTCTCTTGTACCCTATATTCGTCAATTTCAATAGCTGGTCCCTCTGTCGGGACTACTGGGGGTAATTTTTCTCTGTCCCATTTGTTCTCCACATTCATCAGTCTCTCATAATGACATTTCCAGCCCTTTTTTTTTTATCATTCGTGACACTATGTTCACCGGCATCATTCCGGACACACTTATCTCCAACAACATCCTGATTTGTACTGACACACTGCCTTACAATGCAGAACACTGCACATCTCTGATCTTCCCATCACAGAACATTGGCAAATCTCCTACTCTCAGCCTCCCTGCGTGCTAAGTACACCTGACATCTAGCTTCCCTCTTAGTGGCTGTGTATCCTTCTCTACTCCCACCGTTTTTCCAAGCCTTCCATGCCAGTCTTTTGTCTCTAATGGCCCTATCTCCCATGCTGTTCCACCACCAGGTCACTCTCTGTCTGGTTGAAGCTCTGCCCCAACCACAAGTTTCTTCAGTAGCCTGCAGTAAGTTGTCACGCAAGAAATTCCAGTTATCATCTATATCATACGATATCTTCTGGAACTCTCACAGTCTTATCCGGCCCTCGCAATTTGGATTATCCCCAACTCCAGCTGCTGTGATCAACTTATCGAGTTTCTTGAAGACATCACCCGGATCACTGATGGCGGCTCATGGGTGGATGTTGTTTACCTTGATTTTGCGAAAGCTTTCAATTATGTGCCACACAAAAGGCTTATGGTAAAACTCTGCAATGGGTGTGAAGGATGATCTTTTTAACTGGTTGAAGTCCTTCATTCTCAGTCGAAGAGAGGTAGTCACGGTTCTGGGACAGCATTCCTCACCATATGAGATGTCATCTGGTGTACCACAGGGATCTGTTCTTGGCCCCCTTTTGTTTGTGGCATATATTAATGACATAGATGCCAACTTAAAGAATGCCACAGTACTAAAGTATGCAGATGACATCAAGCTGTACCTTGAGATAAAAAGGACAGATCCTGAACACTATAGATCTTGCTTGCAGTCTGACCTGGACACAATGCAACAATGGATCTCAGACTGGCAACTCAAGCTGGCTGTGGACAAGTGCACCACCATGCATTTTGGGAGTAAAAACCCAGCGTCCACATACTCCCTCCACAGCACTAATATCAAGAAGTCTTCTTGTGAATATGACCTGGGCATTACTGTCAGTAGCGATTTGCATTGGACGAAGCACGTCTCTAAAATTGTCAAGAGAGCCGAGGGTGGCTTAGCATCACTCAGCAAGACCTTTGTCAGCCGCTCTCCAGCTATCTATTTAAGGCTGTACATGGCTATGGTGCAGCCACACTTAGAATTTGCATCACCAGTCTGGAACCCCTATCTTGCTCAGAACATTGACCATCTGGAAACTGTTCAGAGACGTGCAACCAAGCGAATACCCTCCATCAGGCATATACCATATTCTGAACACCTTGCTTCCCTGGGCATGGATACATTGAAGCTCCAACGCCTGGCAACTGACTTGGTAAACACCCACAAAATTGTTAACCATCTTGCCAACAACAACCCTGAGTACCTTTTTGATTTCCATGTGTCTAACACACGGGAGCATACCCACAAAGTCAGAAAACAGCACAGTTCCTATGACTTTCAGAAACATTTTTTCACGCTTAGAGTTGCTGAAGCATGGAACAAACTACCTGCATCAGTTGTTAGCTGTCGAGACACTGCATCCTTTAAAACCTCCATGCTTCCCGCGATTCGCCAACACTACACCTAATGTTCCCCTCCATACACATACACACATGTATATCATGACTCATATACTATTCACTTCCCTGACATTTGTATATTATTCTATGTACTATACATGCACCTTTGACGAGTTGTAGTGCACCTAAGCACTTTACACAATAATTTCATTATTATTATTATTATTCTAAATCGTCTTCCTTTTCGTCATACACAACTTGAAGGACTTTGCTAAATTTATATTTTAATGAAAGGTCTTTTAGCTTCCAGACCTTTCTTTTCCACACCTTCCTGTATGTCTCATTCTTTCTCTTGCTTACTGAGATGTCACTAACGACTAACCTACGCTGTAGGGTATATTCTTCCCCGGGGTATGCCTTAGTATTTGACACCATCTGTCTGTCTCACTGTCTAACTAGCAGGAAGTCAATCTGGCTTATGTGCTTGCCTGATTTGTAGGTTATTAGGTGGTTGGTAGGCTTCTGGAAGTTAGTGTTGCAAATAGTTAGAGCATTTACATCACAAAATTCAAGAAGCCTCACTCCTTCTTCATTTCTTGCACCGTAACTGTGCCCTCCATGTACCCCAGTGTATCCATCCTGGAGCAGTCCAACATGTCCATTGAAGTCCCCCGCTAGCATAATGATGTCTATGTCCTCTGTCATTGAGGCTGTTTGTAAAAGTTGCTCGTAAAAGCAGTCTTTCTCTTCTTTACCTTTCTAGGCCTGTCTGGGGAGCATAAGCAAAGATAAATGTCAGTAGTCTTTTGTTTACAACTAATCTAAGCTTAATTACTCTATTACTAACTCTAACTACCTCTATTGTCTTATTGATCCATCTCTCAGCCAGTAATATTCCCATCCCACCTAACCCATCATCATTACCTACTCAGAAAAGCTTATAACTACAATGTTTGCCTGCGATTAGTCTTGCAGAGGCACCTCTCCACCTCACCTCTTGCACACAGCACACATCCACATGCCTTCTCTCTAGTATCTCCGCTATCTCACCAGATCTACCTGTTAGAGTGCCAACATTAAGTGTGGCAACTCTGAGATGCGACGTCTCATTCTTTTTCCTGGTGTGCGATTGCTTGATGACGGTCGGGGGGTTCTCGCAAATGGCCGCACCAGCCACCCCCCTACCGTGTGCAGCCCTAACATGGTTAGTGTTATTGCTGTTGATGCAGTTGTTGCAATTCTTATTTGTTGTGTTCATAATTTTGGCATTTATTGTACTGGTTGGATTCCCTTCCTAACACCAGCACCACTTTACAGCATGGACTAGGTGCTTTTATTTGTGCCACCAGCACTAGAGAGGTTGTCTTACTGGACTCAGGGGCCCTCTTTACCCCTCCATTTTACAGCATGGACTGGGTGCTTTTATTCATGTCACCAGCACTAATTATTAATATAGAAACAAGCAAGGACTAAGACAGAAACTCATTTACATATTATATACAAGAGAGATGCACAGATAATAATTACTAGAATACCAATATAATAGTGTTATGAATAATAATAATAATAATGTACATGGATTGATATCCATAATTTCACAACAACATTTAATACATATCAATATAATTATACAGGAGAGATGCACAGAGACCAAGTGAGTACTGAAGTGGGGTTACTGACCTCCCAGAAAGGACAGGGGTCTGTACAGAGACCAGGTCAGTACTGAAGTGGGGTTACTGACCTCCCAGAAAGGACAGGGGTCTATACAGAGACCAGGTCAGTACTGAAGTGGGGTTACTGACCTCCCAGAAAGGACAGGGGTCTGTACAGAGACCAGGTCAGTACTGAAGTGGGGTTACTGACCTCCCAGTATGACGAGTCTGTACAGAGACCAGGTCAGTACTGAAGTGGGGTTACTGACCTTCCAGAAAGGACAGGGTCTATACAGAGACCAGGTCAGTACTGAAGTGGGGTTACTGACCTCCCAGTACGACAGGGGTCTGTACAGAGACCAGGTCAGTACTGAAGTGGGGTTACTGACCTCCCAGAAAAGGCAGAGGTCTGTACAGAGACCAGGTCAGTACTGTAGTGGGATTACTGACCTCTCAGAAAGGACGGGATCTGCATCTTGTTTACATACAGTTCCCTTTTCACTTTTAAGATGAGTCAGTCTGACCATGTTTCTTCCCAGGGAATTTATCAAAAGTAAAAACAAAATGAAGAAAAATGTGTCCGCTTACATTTTGTACTAATTCACATATCCCACTTACTATCATAAATACATTTATTTTGATTTTAAAAAATAAATATCAGCCTATCAACTGTATTGTAGATTAGTATTATAACTGGTGGTAATCATGTCCCCACCCCACCCCAACTCATCTCAATTTACCCCTTCCCCTTTTTCTCATTAATTTTGTTTTTATCTTTCTTAGATTTTATATATATTTGTTAAGTATTATTTGTGTCTAATTTCATTCTGTAAGAATTATAAATAATTTGTAATGTTATTTACACAATTGTGAATAAAATGATTTTTCATTAAAAAAAAATTAAACTTCCTCCTCACTCAGCGCTTCTAAAAATAGATTGATTAAAAATCTGATTCTAAAATAAAATTAACTTCATTGTTAATATGTTAAGCTAGCGGTCAATAGTGTGACTGTAATTAACAGAGACTTAATTAAATTAGCTTGAGGTCATTACTGTGGCTAATTATAAAGCAAGGGAGGTAATTCTTCTAAACAATCTACGTTAAACCAACGCCATTAGATTTCCGCATGTTTGGGCGTCAATTATCTCGGTTAAGGCCTTTACGAAACTTTCGAACCTGCTTATTGAACAAGACTGAGACCTGTTATTGTTGCCTTTCTCAAGAACATGATCATATCGGCCCTAAAATTTGTGCATTAGTGTCGTTCAATACTATTAAATCGCTACATACTGCTATCGCCTATTTATGTCCGTGCAAACAACAAAAGGGACTTAAAATGAAACAGCTGAATTTTGATAACCAAGCGCTTAAATGCCTACCTTTCGATTCTTCAGACGATGTTAAAACCCAGAGAACCGTACCTAATGCATGTTTTTCGAAGGCACAACCGACTCCAGTCGAGAACCCAGTAATGGTAGTATATTCTTCGTCTGCTGTAGAGTTATTGGGATTAAGAGTTGAAGACATTGAAACTAGTGAAGCCGTCGAATATTTCAGTGGTAATAAACTTATGAACGGTTCACAACCAGCTGCCCATTGTTATTGTGGTTATCAGTTTGGTTTATTTTCAGGTCAACTTGGTGACGGTGCTGCCATGTAAGTACTAAAACACTTTACTTATATAACTTCGTTCGTCGTGCTCATATTACGTAATGCTTGTGTTTATTTTTACAAACCTAATTAAACGTAGCTTTTGTTCCCTCCTAAGGTTTTAGTTATGTTCACTTGGACCTTCATAAAATCTACAGATTTAATCTTAAGTTTAAAACCCAACGGTTTTACAACAAAACATTGAATAATCGAATTCATTTCTCTCTGATTTTGCCCTTCCTTCTCTGTAACCTCTGACCTTTTAGTGATTTTATTGCCTTGATTCGAGTGACCAGACTATAGTTAGGGTCGTTTCATTCTAGTTGAAGCATTTATTAAGTTACCTTGTATTATTATACATAAACACCCGAGGAAAGTGCGGTGTAGGGTGGGGGTGATTATGTCGGTAAATATTAGTGGTGGGGTGGTTATGTCGGTATATATTAGTGGTGGGGTGGTTATGTCGGTATATATTAGTGGTGGGGTGGTTATGTCGGTATATATTAGTGGTGGAGTGGTTATGTCTGTAAATATAGGAGTGGTTATGTCTGTAAATATATTAGTGGTGGGGTGGTTATGTCTGTAAAATGACTGTGAAGTTTGTATGTTATGGCGATTCGGGATTTATTACTCCTCATCTGAGAGAAGTTATTTAGACACACACACACACACACACCGTATCTTTACCTTAAACACACCTAGGAACAAAAACATTCTAGCTTTAATCAGCCGTCATTATTTTTGTCCCTTTACGATCTGAGTTCAATTCCCGCCGAGGTTAACTTTGCCTTTCATCCTTACGGGGTCGATAAAATAAAGTACCAGTAATGTACTGGGATAATTGCTGGCCTTGTGCCAAAAAGTAGAAACAATTTTTTTTTTTTTTCAAAAAATGTATCTATTATGACATGAAATTCGAAAGATTTAGCTGCTATTTCTAGCAGCATGAGCGTCCAAAATAAAACAACAGTTAAAAGAAATGTAGTGGTCATACTTATACCACAACAACGATAAATACAAATATATATATACACTCATATACACTCAGATATATATATTAATAAATTCGTGAAACCACAATACCACGAGGTATTTCTCACATGGTATTGTAACATAGTACCACACAATATCTTAATACTAACTGGAATATATCTAATAACAGAATACTTCACTTATAGAATCAGTTGTGTAGTGGTCATATTGAACAAGATAATTATGTTTATCAATAATCATTGTGCCTAAAGTAGAAACAATTAATATAACTAACAACCCATCAACCATCTAATAAAGACATCAATATTATTGATATATCCCACAAATTAATTAGGTTTATCAGTAAATATTAATACAACTAACATCAAACAATCGATAATCGAATCAGGCAATAAAATATGTAAAAATATTGATATATACCTAAACTAGCATTAGTTTCACTAAAAGCTGCACTGTTAGTAACTTGTCTTTTCTCATTGTAGTCGCTTTTATTTGATCCAAATGTTTGATTTTCTGAGGAAAAAGAAACTTTTTAAAACACAAACTAACGTGAAGATTCTCTTATTACATTATAGTGGTGGATTGGCAGTATCGGTAGAGGGTCGGACGCCATGCTTTCCAGTATAGTTACATCCCTTTACGATCTGAGTTCAAATTCCGCCGAGGTTGACTTTGCCTTTCATCCTTACGGGGTCGATAAAATAAAGTACCAGTAATGCACTGAGTTATTGCTGGCCTTGTGCCTAACGTAGAAACAATTATTGTTATGATTACATTTGCCGAGTTCTTTGTTTAAAGAAACAATGATTAAACTATGTAAGAACTTATTTCTGTCATCCTAATGTGTTAAATATATAGAATACATTCAAAAATGTACTTTGTTTATGGACTATAATATAATTTTAACCATTTTTCTGTGTAAGCATAAAAAAACCCATTCAGAAATTAACTATGGGAGGTAACTCTTCTAATGTGCATGAGTTAGCTCCCTTGGCAAGATAGTGTTTGTTAGATAGTGTTTAGTATAAATTAAATTCCATAATGGTTTCTTGAGTTTCTTTTTGTTTCTTTTAGTTATCTCGGTGAAATTGTAAATGAAAACAATGAAAGATGGGAAATACAGTTAAAAGGTGCTGGCCTCACACCTTTCTCTCGTGGAGCCGATGGCAGAAAAGTTTTGCGCAGTAGTATTAGAGAATTTTTATGTAGTGAGGTAAAACTTACATTTTTTTTGTTTTTTCTTAATAGAGCTCTTTTCTGAGTAACTAATGTTTGTATGTATGTATGTATCCTTAATTTATGATAGGGTCGTAGAAGCAACCATAGTGATATGCAGCGTTTCTTTGGTATTTTTAAACTTGGCAGAGCCCATCTCCAGGTCTGAATACAGCAGATTTCTTCGAAGAGTGAGTGTGAGAGAAAAGAAGTGAGAAAAAGATATAGAGGAAAAAAACTTGACATCCCTACTGGTCTGGAACTTTTTTTTACTGATCTTGAAAGGATGAAATGCAAAGTTGACTTCAGTGGGATTTGAACTCGGGAGAGCCAGAACAAATACCACAAAGCATTCTATCTGATATTCTAACGACTCTGCCCATTTGTCACCTAATTAATGTTTATGATAATATTTTGGATATGATTGGCAGTAGGACTAGTATATAGGTGGTTGAATATAGCAGGCAAATCTCCCATAACTCTGTCCCTCAAAGCATGTTGTCTATTGCTCTACCAATACTACTGCCAATCCACCGCCCTTAATAATGATGATAATAATTTTAAACACTGACACAAAGCCAGGGGAACGTTTTGTCAGTTAAATCAACCCCAGTACATGACAAGTACTTTATTTTAGCAAACCCAGAAGGATGAAAAGTAAGTCTTCAGAGAGCCATAAGTTATTACCACATTTTGTCTGCCTCTCTAATGATTCTATCAAGCCACAATAATAATAACCAAAAGTGACAAAGAAATGGTGATTCCAGTTTTATTTTCTCATCAAAGTACCAAATTTATATTGGTTTTTGTTTCTCTGTCAGGCTTTTTATTACTTGGGTATTCCTACTACCAGAGCTGGAACATGTATAACATCAGATTCTACAGTTATAAGAGATATTTTCTACACGGGCGACCCATGCCACGAAAAATCTACCATCATCCTCCGCATTGCACCTACATTTCTCCGGTTCGTACTTAATTACTTTCATTTAAAATAGGTTCTGTTTTAACTGTTTTTACACACTGTTTAATGGGTTTCATACATTGTTTTAATAGGTTTTACACACAACTAGAGAATATATTTAATAAAATAACTATGCATATATTCAGCCCATTTTGTTTTGCTTTTTTAAATATCTAAAGTGATCCAATTTTTCTTGTCAAGGTTTGGATCATTCGAAATTTTCCGAGATGAAGATAGTTTGACCCATCGATCTGGTCCAAGTTCTGGTAACAAGGAAATACTATTACAGTTGTTGGATTATACAGTCAAGTCATTTTACCCTGAGGTAAGATTACTGGTCTTTCAGTTTAGAGAGAGAGAGAGACACACACACACACACAAAGCAATAATTAGTTTTACAAAATTTGAAAGGGATAAGACTCTTCCCCTTCATTTTTTCATATCTCTTTTTCCATGCTGGAATGTGTTGGACAGGTCATGCTCCCCAGTACATTCCATATTTGATATGTTTTCTTCTTATCATCAACCACTTTACAATGTGTACTGGCTACATCTTATCATGGCACCAACATGAGAAAGACTGTATTGTCCCTGGCAAGACTAAAGATTCATCTCTACTCTGCAGTGTTTCCATTTGTTTGCTAACCACTTTACAATGTGTACTGTGTGTATTTTATTATAACACCAGCACTAGAGGTGTCCTTCTTCCCCAAAATAATGTTACACAATTTAGTATTTTCCTTAACTACTTTTGTTGAGAAAATGTTAAAGAACATGCTATTTGTGATATTTTAAATAACTGTTAATTAATTGTGAATTAATAATGTTTTCAGTTTGTTTTATTCTTGTCTTTTAGATATGGTCAGAACATGAAAATAACAAAGAAGAAATGTATTTGAATTTCTACAGAGAAATTGTAAAAAGGACAGCAAAACTGGTGGCAGCTTGGCAATGTGTTGGATGGTGTCATGGGTAAGATTGCATCATTTAGACCAAAGAAAGTTAGGATAAAATGCTAAGTTCTGGTAAGACTCTGAAGTGAAATATTCCCAAATGATGTTTCCTATTCCTAACTTGTAGGGAAACTTAGCTAATGCAGAATACAAGGTTCTGTCCAGAAACAACAGATATTGATGTTGTTACTGTGTGTAGGTTTAACTGGGCTCCTATATAAGTTGCATCTGATTGGAGGTTTCTTGAATGTTTTAATATATTCCCTATGTATATATCTTCATGGATAAACCAATCTAGTTCCCTCTCTATATATCTTCATGGGTATACCTAACTCCCTCTCTATATATACATATATCCTCATGGGTATACCTAACTCCCTCCCTCTCTATCTATATCACTCCCCTCTTTTGTCTCTCATGTCTTTGTATATTATTTTTCTCTATTTCTCTACAGAGTATTGAACACTGACAACATGAGTATCTTGGGTTTAACATTAGACTATGGACCGTTTGGATTCATGGACAGATTTAATGAACATTTCATTTGCAATGCTTCTGGTTAGTGTCAAATCATTTTCTTCTTATTTATTTGTCTTCATTTCCATTGCTGCAAATAAATCCATGTTGGATTGGATTATAGACATCTATGGAATTGTGAAAATACAAAAAATATTGATTTTTTTTCCAGTCACTGATAATAGAATATTACTGTGAGAGAGGGAGAGAGAGAGAGTTGCGGGTGAGTATGTGAATTGTTTTAAGAACAGTTTTTCCCATATCATTTTAGCTTAACCCATAACATCTGTATTAGTTTTTCCATCCTGAATTTTAGATGGAGAAGGCCGATATTCCTACAGTAAACAACCAGAGATTTGTAAATGGAACTGCCATAAATTGGCTGAAGATATCCAAGATGCTATACCACTTGATAGAACGTTACCTGAGTTAGAAAATATCTTTGACATGATATTTGATGAGGAATACTATGGACTGATGAAGAAAAAGGTTAATAGTTTTATTTTGTTTCTTTTCCTTCAGTCTTCTGCCTCATAGTAATGAGGAAGAATTGGCCCCTCTATTAGAATAATACTTTTTTTTATCAACCTTGAAAGGATGAAAGGCAAAGTTAACTTCACTGGGATTTGGACTCTTAGCTCGAACCAGTGGGGCTGGACCAAGGGGACGGCAAAAGGCCAGGTGACATGACCATCTTCCTGTTCTGCGGTGGCAAACGCCTCGTCTGGGATGCTACTTGCACTGACACTTTCTGCAGCCGCAACCTGGTGCAGTCTACGACTAGCCCAGGTTCTGCTGCACGTCAGGCTGGCTGAAGAGGCCAAACTCCTCAAATACCGGTCGCTCTCCGACAGGTTTGCGGTTGTACCTCTGGCAATGGAGACTTCTGGTGTCCTCGGCCCATTTCCCTACTCACCACCATAGGTGCTGCGCTGGCCAGCCGCAGGTGTGAACCTCGCGAGTTAGAGTGACTTTTCAAGCGCATCTCCCTTGGGAACGCCTTCTCCATCCTGTCCGCCGGGGCTGTGGAGGGGCCCCATCGCGTAACATTCCATATTTAGGTATCCACATAAATGTTATTACATCATCAACGACAATAATATTCAGAGCACAGAACCAAAATAAATACCACAGTGCATTCTATCCAATGTTCGAACAACTCTGCCAATTCGTGGCCTACAATATACATTACATCTGTATAATTCTTTGTTATCCTAATATATTTTCAGTAACTATGGAAACATTTCCATTAATTTTCTGTTTTGTTTTTTTTTCCCCAGCTTGGCTTCCAAAAAGATCACAAAGAGCTGATGTAAGTTATCTTGATACTAGAGTTCCTCATACACAAGTTCTCTACAAAACTCTTCTTTAATCTAAAATCTAACTATTTTATAATAATAAAGTTTAACAAAGTCATCATCATTTTGCATTCACTTTCAGTTTATTTGGAGTTACTTTCCGCCTAAATAAGTATCATGTCTCTCTCTTCAGCAATATTGTTAAAGAACTTCTGAAAACTATGGATTCAACGGGAGCAGATTTCACAAATACTTTCCGTTTCCTGAGTAAATTAGCTGTTTCTGGTGAAAAAGGCCTTAACATAGATGAAGCTGTTGCGTATCTTGTTTCAAATTGTTCAACCATAGATGAACTAAAAGCTGACTGTCAACCTCGAGTAAATTCAAGGTATGTTCTCTTTCTTCACTTCTTTTCTTAGTTTACCATCATTTAGATGAATATTAGGGTTTTATTTATCATCTTTTCTAGTTTAGTGGGATATTTTAACTACTCTGCTCTCACCCTTCAAACACATTACATCTATGAGAGTTCTGCTAAATATAAATAATTACATTAAATATGTTAAAACAGATTTAATTATGTTGATCCATTTGTTTGTCTCCTAATATATCTTGTCTTCTACAATAACTCTGATTCTACTGACTTTTTCTTGTTTAGAGATTTTAACTTAGTTTTGGCAATTGCTCAAACCAACCCCAACTTATTACAACGACTGGGACCAGAGGTCCATAAAGTTTTTAAGGAGCTGGAAAGGATTGAAAAAGTAAAGAAACTTGCTGTAAGTTTTAGAAACTAATTATTTATTGTTTTTTCTTATTTCTTTTGACATAATAGCATCACAAAACAGTGATGGTAGCTATTTAAAACACCCACAAAACTTTAATGTTCACTTTGTTTTTCAATACCTGAAGTTGTCTGTAAAAGTTCCTCATAGAACCTGTCCTTTTGTTCTTTACCCAGTCCTGCCTGCAGAGCATAGGTAGATATAATTGTCACTAGTCTATTTCCTACAATCTAAGCCCGATGAGTCTGTCACTTTCTGTGACTACTTCTATCATCATCTTCCACGCTAGCATGGGTTAGACGGGAGTTGTCCCACTTGAGGCAAGGTTGGTCGGGTGACCGTATCTGGCAGGTTTTCTACGGCTGGGTGCCCTTCCTAACACCAACCACATTTATCCATTTCTCAGGAAGTAGGATGCCTAAACCTCCTTCTCCATTGTTATTTCCTAGTAGAGTTTATATCTAAATTTTTTGCCCGTGATTAGTCATACTGAGGCACCCCTCCATCTCACTTCTTGTACACAGCATACATCTACACAGCTTCCCTCTAACAGTTCCACTTAAATCACGACAATGACTCTACACAAATTGAATTATTTCAGGTTCAACAGATTAACTGCAATCAAAACAATATTTTTCAATTAATTATTTTACTTCATTAAACCTCTTAGCTGTTGTTTGTTTTGTTTTTATCCCTAATTAATGATTTTGTGGATGAAGGGGAAAGACTATTAATATCTCTAGCTTTATAGCTTACATATAATTCCAAATATATATTAAGTCAATGTGGGAACATTTAAGTATTCATTCAATTTACTATAAATAAGCAACAAATCCTCTCCAAGATACAGTCTGGTCTGTGATAATGGCAGCCATTTTAATCACATGTCATCTGGATTAAACTTGACTTAGTTATATCTACTATATATTAAGAATATAAGAAACAAAATGGACTTTTACCCTTTAGCATTTAAACCGGTCGTATCCAGCCAGAATTCTCTTACCTCTTTCTGTTCAAACTGGCCACCCACACTGATGTTAAGGTATTGTTCTCAAAATAAATAACATCAGAATCTCATAGATTCTATGTTATATGACGTAAAGCCTTTACTGTGTAAATATAGAGTAATGTGAATGCTTAAGGGTTAAATAATGATGATGATGATGATGATGACAATGGAATACAGAGAATTTAGGGTTGTTTTTTTTTTTTTTAACTTATCAAATTACTGTGTTTCTAATAGGTACACTGTATCTTCACATGTTGTAAGAGGCAACTAAAAGGGTATCTGGCTATAGATCATTGCCTGAAAAAGAACTTCAGGATAAATATGAAACTTTTCACGAGGCCTGCAGGAAATGGCCTTAAAATTGTTGTAGTACATGTTAATATCATATGTTGAATTAACAGGATGATGATGATTTATTTAACCAGGACAGGACTCAACAAGAGAAGGAACAGAGTGACCAGACAGAATGGAGAACTTGGTTGGAACAATATCTTCAGTTGTTACAAACTGAGACCAGTGACGAAGACAATTTGGAAGAATTCTGCAAAAAAAGGGTCCAAATTATGAATAGTATCAACCCAAGGTATTGAAATGTTATCTGGTTATGACAACCCCCCCCCCTCTTATGGTATCTAGTTGACAAGTCCCCCCCTCCTATGGTATCTAGTTGTGACAAGCCCCTCCCTCCCACTCCTGTGGTATCTAGTTGTGACAATCCCCCCTCCTGTGGTATCTAGTTGACAAGCCCCCCACTCCCATAGTATCCAGTTGACAGAACTCCCCCCACCTTTCTCTATAATATAACATTGTATTATAAAAACAGTTTTTCCTAATAGTTATATAATTAATGTATTGTAATGTTCTGTAGGTTTGTACTCCGCAACTATATCGCAGAGAATGCCATAAAGGCAGCAGAAACTGGTGATTTCTCCGAGGTTCACCGTGTCTACAGTCTTCTACAAAATCCATATTCTGACAATGTAGAATTAGATGATATTTCCACCAACAAAGTAGAAGCCACTTCAAATATTGACAACACTGAACAAGGTAAGCATTTTGTTTAATTAAATGTGTAGTTTAACATTATCATTGTCATTATATTTCTGAAGAAGCTGCTTATTATAAACACAGATAATGTTATCTAAAAGACACTCTGTCCCAGGGTCATCACAATAAGTGTTTTCCACTGTATAATAATATATTCATCTTGTAATACTGGTTATATTGATGGCACCCTATAGTTAGAGCTGTTTAGTGAATTGTTTCCATTTCCTAGTTAAAAAAAGAGATTCAGTTCTATCACTAACACTGTACAAAAATCATAAACATGGGTAGTAATAGAAGTGTGTAAATGTGGTAAATAAATATATATATATATACACACCAAATATTTGAATGCATTTTATCCCACCTTGTCTGTAAAATGTTTTGTTTTATTGCAGCTGTTGAGAGTTCCTCAGAATGCAGTATATCTGGATTCAGTTACGACTCTAAACCTCCAAGTTGGGCTTATGACATACGTGTTTCTTGATCTTCATAAATTACCATTCTATATTCAGCACCATTGAAGCACTCGATACACATAAATATATTTTACTAGTTATTTACTATACATACCACTTCTGTTAAGAGTAACATTACATGTCATAAGTTTACCTCTTCTCGCATCAAATTTAATGTCTCTCAATTCCTACAGAAACATCAATTTCCATTCTATATTCTTAAAGTATAAATCTATGTTGAACTAAGGAGTCTAAGGACAAAGATCTGTTCTAGTTTTTATTACTATGGCAGATGTATATTTTAGAAAATATTTCACACAATACAGAATTAACGAAATTTGAGATATCATGTAGTCCAAAATTGATATTTAGTGTGAAGTGCTTCTTTGGTGTTGAAATAAACCAAAAATAGATTGCAATGGTTGTGAGGGAAAAGATGTACAACTAACAAACTTGATATCTTTATAACCACAAAATATATTTTTACAGTTCCATTTATGGATTATACTTGCAACTTCCTAACTAACCATGCCTTGTATAGTTATCAGAAACCCAGTTTCTCAAGATTTGTACTTAGTAACATATTTGAGAGCCTCAATTATCACAGGTACAAATCATCGTCATTTTACATCCGCTTTTCCCTGCTTTCAAGGAAAATGTATATATGTGGTTTATATGAAGCTGAGGTATATAAGAGGGTATTGGGGAAACCAGTACAATGGGAATAGGAAATATAATGATGGAATTAACTCTATATATTTCAAAATTAGAATCTATTTTTCAAATGATGAAAAAGGAAAAATTTAGAAATTTGTTCTTATAATCTAGTGTACTGGGTGTGTTTAATGGTGGCACCAATACTACGTAGGTTGTTGTTGTTAATATATTGATATTAGAAACAATAATACAAAATATTTGCGTCCAATAAGGTCATTAAAGATTATTTAATTTCTTTAATTAATCATCTTAAAGTCTTCATTAATTACTGTACATGTTTGTTAATCCTTCATCTTTTCCCTGACTGCTATATGACGGTGTTCGCCTAATCTCACAAGAGGGGTAACTACTTGATCAAGTAATCTAAATTGGTTTCATTTTTTTTCCTCTTTTAAATTCTAATCTTATATAAAATGCAGTGCCATTTATAAAAAGAAATTATCATTTACTATGAAATAAATGTAATCAAACCTTATACTAGTTGTTTTCCTAATGAAATAAATTTTATTGAAATTTGAATGTTTTACATATTTATGGAATAAATACTGTTCTTAAAATTTTACATTTCTCAGTCTCCATTCCTTGCTACTATCAATATATGCTGGGGTAATTCCCTTTTAATGGTTCTCATCTACTAACCATCTCGTTCATCAGATCTACACCACCTGTACTGCTAGCTGTAAAAGACGTTTCCCTCAAAATGAAAGGCAGACTGTATGATGCGTACATACGAACAGCAATGCTACATGGTAGTGAAACCTGGGCATTGTGTGTAGAAAGACTTGCGTAGATTAGAAAGAAACGAAGCTTGCATGCTCCAATGGATGTGTAATAGTAACATACGCGAACGGCAAAGCATAAGAGTAATCAAATGTTGTGTGCAGGAGAGAAGGTTGCGTTGGTATGGACATAAGAAGGATGACTGCATAAAAAGGTGCAGAGCACTAGAAGTCAATGGAAGCCGTGGAGTAGGGAGACCCAAGAAGACCTGGGATGAGGTGATAAAAGCCGACCTTACCCAATTGCACCTCTCAAAAGCGATGACACACAACTGTGACCTCTGGCGTAATACAGAAGGCCCGACTTCCCACGGGAACAAGCTGAAGCATATAGACAATATGCTTCCCCCTCTCCCTGCAAAGTGGTTGTGGAGATGCCACGGCAAAAAAGCACCCAGCCCACACTGTAAAGTGGACGTGTAGGCGCCATGGAAAAAAAAGCACCCAGCACTCACTGCAAATGAGGTTGGTGTTAGGAAGAGCATCCAGCTGTAGAAATCAGTTCCAATATGTGCAAGACAAGGTCAGCCGACCAGACACCCGTCTAACCCATGCTAGTGTGCAAGAACGGACGTAAAATGGTGATGAATCTTGATTTATAAATGTAGTGGATAGAAAATAAATTCGCATCATGTCCTATGTAGTTGCTTGTAAATTTTCTTTCTTCTGTTAGATAGTACCCCCCCCCCCTTTTTTTTTTTTTTTATAAAGAACGGCATTCCTTTTCTATTTGTAGTCCCTGGCACATCAATATTTTCTAAGTCCTCTGTAAGTTTTACTGAACTGATAAGTTGGTCAATGGTTTGAATAATTTGCAGACCATATCATACTTCTAGAGTCATGCTGACTTGAAACACTGTCTCTTTCTCTGTATAAATAATCAATCCACAACTTGCAACTCTGAGCATATCTGGTATAAACTGTTTGAAGGGTATCTATCAAGATCTCTTCATCACTTCTTTTAAATATTGTCAATATAAAGAGACAGGTACATATATAAAGTTTTCGTCAGCCAGAAAACACTTGCCATTGATACCAAGAGGGATTGAACCGGAAACTGTGGTTGTAATCAAAATTGTTAACTACACAGCCATGGTTGAACCTCTCCCAAATATTTTATCCACTACCCTAAACTAAGTTCAAGAATACAAAATACATTTGGTTTAACCCTTTAGCATTTAAATCAGCCAGAATTCTCTCTTCCTCTTTCTGTTCAAACTGACCGCTCATACCTCGATTAAGATATTGTTCTCAAAATAAATAACATCAAAATCTCGTAGATTCGATATTATGAGATAATAAAGCCTTTACTGTGAAAATACAATAGTAAATATAGAGTAATGTAAAGGGTTAAGCTTGTGACCATAAGTGATATGGACTCGCTATCAAATAATTTCTTTCAATCTTCTTCAAATAAAGACATTATGAACACAGCAATCTTCTACATAAAAACAATGAAGAACAATAAAAAAAAAAAAAAAAAAAAACATTCAATTGAATGAAATATACCAATTCAATTTCATTCCAATAAAACTTTATTATAAAAGAAAAAGGAGAAGGGACACAATATAACAAAAACTTAAAATACCATCTGCAAAACTGAATTGTGATTCTTGACAAACAGCTGGCATGTTGGGAGATATTGGTGGTGGTAGACAATGAAATTACTTTATGGGATGTGATGAGTTGGAGAAGAAATAAAATATTCTGAACTGGAGATGCCAAAATGCCTCAATACATGCCAGATATACTATTATTGAAAATGGCACCAAATAATCAATTTATACTACTTTTGCTTGTCTATCTTTCATTTCATTTCATTACATTAGAATAAAATGTCTTTGATACAATTAGTCTAATTTCTAGATTAAATAATTTAAGCTCTGTCTCATTAAAGCCAAGTTCTGTTGATGGCAAAAATAAACAGTCAAACAAATTATAACTTTGAATGTATTTCAGATGGAATCAGGCTTGTTTTTGTTTAAATTCTAAATGAGTGTTGTATGATGTTTTAAAATGCAAGTCATCATCTTGTGCAAGTAGAATTCTCAAAAGACAAAAACATTAATCAAGTGTTTATTCCACAGGATGTATGTAATGATGTGTGTTCAGAAAATTAGGTAGCGTACTTATATTGTAGAAGTATACCATCAATGATTTACTAACCCTGAGAACATAAACAATAAAAAAAAAAAATCCTCTCTTAGTGGGAGATGGCGGAAATAAAAAAAAACATTGAAAAGGATATTTTTCAAAAATGTGATACAATTTCATGGAATTATCTAAATAAATATTTATTTTTTGTTTTTTTTTTAATTGAAGGATCAGGCAAAAAAAAAAATGACCACACTGACAATAAATTGAATAGATTTGACAAGAATCTTGCACAAGACTCATGAATAATGGCACTACTACGTTTTTTTTTTTTGTTTTTTTATTTGTCTCTGACTGACAATAAATCTCAAAAGTATTGAGTGTATACAGCCCCATATATTAAGGTACACACTATATATATATATATATATATATATATATATAATGCTAACATTACAAGAGAGCTTCTAGCTGATACAATATTAAGACTAGACAGTGCAGGAAGACAACCAAAGAGAAAAATATGATTGTCAAAACTGCCCCAGCCAGCAGAAGAGTGGTAATGGCTTCACAAAAGACTGCATGTTGAGTTTTTTTTGTTTTTTTTACTTTCTTTAAACAACACAAGAGTAAATTTAATGGCACATCAAACAGCAGCAATATAATAAAATAGTTTCTTTTTTTTTTTTTGTTTAGTTTTTTTTTAAGTTTTTAATATAAAATTTCAAAAAAATTCTTCCAGCAAGAAGAAAATATTTCTATTAAATATCCAATGAAATGATTTAAGCTAAAGAGGCCAACAAAATATTTTGGATTTGATTTTAGTTTCAGGACTGCATTGAGGAGGAGGAATAGAGAAAATTGGTGACAACACCAATTCATATGAAATTAAGGCTGAGGCCAATAAGATTGTCACAAATCTAAGGTAAATGGACCACAGATCAGTTGAAAAGAAAATATGGGGGAAATGCTTTGAGTAAAATATTTGAGAAGGGTGAAAACAGATGTTAAATGCTTCTCCCCCCCCCCCTGTTTTATATATTATTACTTTCTTTAGGGAGATTTAACAAAATTTGGTTATTTTCTAGGTTACCAAACAAAACATGTTTTGACAGTATCAAACCTATAATTCTTATAACCAATAACTCCCAATGGAGTTGTAGGGGCACCACAATTACATACGGCATCTCTTGGGGCATTTTTTTAAAACCTGGCAGAGCCCATCTCCTCTCCAGGTCTGAACGCAGCCAATTTCTTTCAGAGAATGAGAGGGGAAGCAAGAAAAAGATATTGAGGAAGAATAGACCCCAGTACTGGAGTGGTACTTTTTTTTATCGACCTCCAAAAGAATGGAAGGCAAAGTTGACCTGAGAGGGCAAAGTATTATATCCGATGTTCGAAAGACTCCACCAATTTGTTACCTATCATACAGATCAAATAAATATTCTAATAACTGAACTTCATGAAGTAATCCATTAGAGGCCACATTTACACATTGCACTGGTGCAGGGTGTCAATGTGGCCTGCACAAATCTCAGAAAGCAAGATTATAAATCTCTAAGATTACTATTCCAAACATCCATTTTTAATATTTCTATGGAACAGTAGTTAAAATAATAATAATGTAGACAGAGGTTACTCTCTCATATGTACAACACTGAAAGAACTCTCTCAAAATGGGACTGCCCTCTCCCCAAGTCTCCAAATATGACCACACCCAAAAGAAAATATAGAAAAACCTCAAAGGATTCTGGATATAAACTAATTAGATATGTTGTAAAGGCACATTCTAATGTCTGCTCTAAGATGTAACTGTTAGGTAGATAGAAAGCAAGAAGTCAGAGAACACAGATTTAGTGTGAATAAAGTGTAGAGGATCCTTTGAGTCAGTAATGAAAGCAATCTAATGATTTGGTAATTAATGGAAGGGGAGGTGGGGTAGAATAGCTATTGAGATGATAAAGCAGTCAAGTTATTCTGTTCTTAAGTCAGTCTGTATTTTAAATGAACTATATGGAACATTAGTAAATAGTGGACACTGAGAAAGATAAGGAGAGTTTAAGAGAGGACATTAAGGGATCTTAGTGACAGGCATAGGTCATCTCAGCTGACCTGATCACCTCTGGAAGAGAGGTCAGCAGGTTATCCGAGGTGACTAGATGACCTCTGGAAGAGAGGTCAGTAGATCATCTCAGATGACCTGATCACCTCTAGAAGAGAGGTCAGCAGGTCATCTGAGATGACTAGATGACCTCTGGATCCAAGGTTTTTTTTTTTATTTGTATATAAAAAAAATAAAAGCTGGGGGAGGGAGGGAAACATCAGGGTTAGCTGGTATATTTCACAAAGCTGATGATGGTATAAACAGCTACAAATACAAAGAAATTTGTATGAAGCTACCTGTAGCAGCAGAGTTGTCATCTTTTAGATGTTATTTTTTCATTAAACATGTTAATCTTTCTCAAGGTTTCTGTTTGTTACATGGGGTATTATATATGCAAAAAGGAAAAAAAAGAAAGAAAAGAGAATTATGTCCCACTTTAAATGGTTCAAATTGTAAATGAAATAAAGCAGACTCAACTAAAGTTGTACAAATTACAATAAGATTCAATGAAGTTATACAATTCTACTCAATATTAGATTTAACAGAGATTATTTGTAAGTTTAGGTGTTTCTTCATCCAATTAAAAGATTTATTATAAATGTGGATTCAAACGTTTTTAAATATGATCACACCATTTGACACATGAAGGATAGAAATCCTGCTTAATCTAAAGAATTTGTGCTGACTACAGGAAATTTATCGATAAAGTCAAGTTGAACAATTCTATATTGTTGGTTAAATAGATAATTATTCATCCAGATAAAATTCAGAATACATATATAATGTTAGAAAGTTTCTTAAATAACCTTCTATCTCTAATAACTTCTTTCTTTTGAAATATTAATAGTAGCAATAAACAACTTTATTTCAGATGAACATAATTCATGATATTTGCATATACAACACAAAACCTTACAACAAAGACAACAAATGATATGACTAACTCTTACATTATGTCCAAAATATGTTTATGATTCACTGTAGAGAAACAAAAGGAAAAAGAATTGAGAAATCATGTAATTTTTTCTTAGATGGCAAGAAAGTGAATGTTAAAACAAAAATCTAATGTTAAAAGAAAAAAATGTTTCATTAGAATTAGGTAGTTTCAGATTGCAGGCAAAAAATTAAATGTATAACACACAACTGGGAAATATTTGAAGTTTTCTTATTTGAATCATGGAACCTTCATCATACAATTAAAGTGATAATGAAACAGATAAAAGTGTAATGCTTTTGTAGAGAAATATATTAACCCTTTAGCATATCTGGTCAGAATTCTCTCACCTCTTTCTGTTCAAACCAGTCGTAACTAGCCACTTATACTGATGTTAAGGTACTGTTCTCAAAATAAATAATATCAAAATCTCATAGATTCGATATTATCTGAGAAAAAACCTTTACCATGAAAATACAAAAGTAAATATAGAGTAATGTAAATGCTGATGGTTAAGATATTTAAGTAACCAGTTTAAAAGTTTGCAGATGACGAGGAGCTATTTAATGAGCAACACAGATTAAGAGTTTTATATTGGTTCTTATGACAGTTTTCAATTACTTATATATATATGTAATTGATAATCTGTCTTAAAAACCAAAAACTTTTAAAATATTTCAGTATTTAATACACATAAATTTACATTCTAGATGTATAATATGGACAGAATCAACACATCACTACTGCAAACCAATCAGAAATTATAGGGGTAAAAATTACACTAATGAAGGAATGCACATTTTGTTAAGATCTAGTTATGTGTTTAATAATCTGGGAGCAAAGATCAATTTATTTATACTAAAAATGTCTAAAGCAATATAAAAAATTCTTAACCTGAGAGAAAGACAATAAAACAGCTAGGTAGCATCAGCATTTAAGAAACATAAAGATTTGAAAATTTTATTACAAAAGATTTGAATAGAAGTAACAAAAAGATGGAAAAAATTATTACTTAAAATTCAATATTTTCTATTAGTAAAATAGTTAAATCCATGTTTAGGTCAAAGCTTGGTATTGATAACTTGCCAGTTTCCTAAAGTTCTAAAGGAATGAAGCTGTTGTTAGTAATACAAAACTATTTCTAAAATATCAAAGGACCACATAAACTAAGTAAGAAATGTATCATATTCATTACCTATTTCTCAAATCAAGTTAAATCTTCCTTAATTTCAGAGTCACACAGGATTATATAATTATAGCTGACAGCCAACAAATAAAAAACAAAAGCATTTCACTTCATACATGATGTCCTAATAATGAAGGCACTTTCAAGATAAGAAATCTATCATTTCCCTTTGCCTTATCTGAAATCTGAGAATAAATCAAGATCGAAACCATTTGAACATTTTTGAATGTAAAAATAAAAAATTAAATAAAACAGATTTTTTTTTTAAATATGAGAATGATACAGAACAAAAGTAGTAAGCAGTCTTATTTACAGAGAAGAAAAATGGTAGAAAGTAGAACCATAGAATTTGTGTTTGAAAGGTAGTTATTCGATTTTTTTTTAGAATAGATGTTTTGTAAATAAGATGAGAGATTGTTCTGTGGTGGAGGGCAATTATGTTACATTACAGAACTTTCACTGATATATTTTATATTTCAAGGCAACAGAGAAGAACATTTGGTTGTAAGAAAAATCAAGCTCTGTTTCAATTTATTTCATTAAAAAGTTGATGTGGAGAATTTGTCTCTCTCTAAACCCCAACTCCCCACATACATGTGTTGAAGGAATTCTAGAGGGGATAAAAACTGAGAGAGACAGTCAGAAAATTAAATAAAATAGCTAGAGGAAACATAATATAATGAAGCACAGGAAGTTTTGTAAAACCAAAATTTCTAGCTTTGTTTGATGTAAGAAATTTTTGAAAAGAAAGAATTATATATATAAATATATATATATATATAGTAGATAAGATAAAATAAAGATGCCTATATTCTACCCCAATATATTGAGTACCTTTTTTAACTGTGGTCTTTTCCCAATCCCCATCAGGAATCCACCCTTAATTGTGTGTGTGTATGTGTATGTGTATATATATATATATATATAAATACATACACACACATATATATATATATATATATATATATATATGTATCCGTGTGATGTTGATAGACGTAAGAATAAGTACTCATTACCGAAGCAGCTTTTAATATTCTTTATTATGATTGATATGAGTTTTGTTACTCTGGAGTTTCACCTGTACTCACAGGATCATCAGACACAACAGTCTTGTCTGATGATCCTGTGAGTTCAGGTAAAACTCCAGATAAACAAGACACATCATTATTAGCCATAATAAAAAATATATATAATATATATATATATATATATATTCCCTTTTTTAAACTCAACAACTAAATAAAATGGAACGTTCTAGATTTAGATGAAGAAATTAGTATTTTATCTCTCTTCAATTAGTATATTGACCTTTCGACCTTTTTCAATGATATAATAATTGTTTCTACTTTTGGCACAAGGCCAGCAATTATCCCAGTGCATTACTGGTACTTTATTTTATCGACCCCGTAAGGATGAAAGGCAAAGTTAACCTCAGCGGCATTTGAACTCAGATCATAAAGGGCCGTAACTATGCGTCAAAGCATGGCGCCCGACCCTCTACCGATACTGCCAATCCACTAATGATAATTCTTAGCCTAGCTAGAGGAATATTAATACAGGAATTCAGGTAATTGAAGTTTGAAAAAAATCAATTAGTTTAACAGCAAAAACAAAAACATTAAATGAAATATATGGATCTCTAACACACACACAATATATGGATCACACACACACAATATATATGGATCTATCTCTCTCTCTCTCTCTCACACACACACACAGTTTTGTGGCAATAATAATGGTTAGGATTAGAATGTGGAATTAATCGCATACTTTATAGGAATCAGATAAAAGCAAGACAAGAGTTTGTATATCTTTCTCAACAATAGTTGTCAAGCTAAATACAGCAATGGAGTGTGAAGAGTCCATCTATAATATTGAAACTGCTCCCTCTATTTCTACTAATTGTTTTGCTAGAGAGATGGGAGGTGACCATCTCTAATGAACAGCTTCAGAGCAATGCTTTATTGAAATCAGTTTTAAATTTTCCTTCTTTTTTTTTTATAGCAGATGGGGGGTGGGGGTTAATGACATCACTTGGACTCAAGTTTACAAAGAATGGAAAGAGAAAAGAAAGACAAATATAGAGACAGGAAGATAGTGATAGAGAGGTGGGAATCAAAGTAAACTACATGTTCAATATGGGGGGAAGAGAGACATGGAAGGGTCCTTGTCAAATACATTCAATCATTTTTTGTTGTTGTTTTTTTTTCTCTTCAAGTTAAATAAAGAATAATCATACTTCACTTTTTGAAAATCATCAATATCTTAATATTTGTCTTTGAGTCTTCAAACAGTCCAGTTAAACTATTTGCTTATGAGAAATTTCACACACACACATATATATATATGCATTGCATGTGTGTGTGTGTATGTATATGTGTGTGTGATATATGTATTGCATGTATGTATGTTATAAAGTATAAACTTAAGAAGAATGTAGGGTAGAGGTGAGCAATGGAGGATAGAAACCAGCAATAATAGCATATATAAACACCATTGTCCATTTAAATCCCCCTACAGATAAACACTGTAGAGAGATGTCTGGTGTTTGGGATGTAGATATCAGCTAATGAAACTATAATCTGTTGTTTTTTTTTCTAACATTTTGTTTTTGTTTTATACATTTTGGGGTGTCTTTTTTTAATATTTCTTTTCTCTTTTAATTAACACTTTTCAGTGGCAGACGCTGTGTCCAGTTTCATTTTCTTAGAATTATGCAAATCATCCATGTGGCTATCTTCTCCATCTTGTTTATGCACAGAACCCGCACTATTTGGCATCTGTATAGAAGAGAAAATTAAGGAATACATCAACATCATCATCATTGTAATAATACGAAGAACTCTTTCTACTTTTGACATAAGGCCAGTAATATAAAGGGAAAGGGAGAAAGTCAGTTAAATCGACCCCAATGAATTACTGGTATTTTATTTTATCGACCTCAGGAAGATGAAAACCAAAGCTAACCTCGGCAGGATTTGAACTCTGAGCATAAAGGGACGTAACTATATGCTGCAAAGCATGTTGTTTGATGCTCTACCAATTCTGCCAATCCATCAAATAATAATAATAATAATCTACCACCAACAACAGTTCTTGAAGTTATGTCAAATAGCTCCAATACTAGGCAATCCAGAAAGTTATTACTTAAGATAGGGTAGTATAAACATTAAGTGCTTTATATTAGAGAGAACACAATCATTTTCATATTAAAAACACTACTTGAAATTAAAACAAACCAAACATGTATCTAGTTGTACACAACAATTCTGTCCCAATACTGTAGATGATCGACTCTAAGTCATACATTAAATGACTATTTAGATACTTACCACTATAGAGGAGAAGGAAGTTGTCCCAACTTCTCCAGTTCCCATAGCTGCCATTTGAAGAACGGCTGCTGCTGCTGCAGCAGAGTCAGAGACAACAGACTGAGTTCTTCCTTGTGACAATAAAGAATGTGTAGCTGATGGTAGGGCTGTGTTCACTACAACTCCACTTGCAGACTGAATTTGCTGAGCTGTTGCAGAAGGTGAAATTACATTAACTGCAACTGCAGTGTATGGTGTTTTGTTCATGTTTTTCACCATTGATACTTGATTTGCAGGACTTGATGTGTTGCTTGCATTCATAGTACCATCTGCACAATAACAAAAGTAAAACAATAGCAACAAGATAAACAAAATAGAAAAACAATTCTTGCACAAAATAATCACATAACAGCTATCATATTCTGTGTGTCTCACACATCATCCTATCACTGTTTCTTCCCTATCACCAGCACAATCATACTCATGGTAAATGGTTGGTGTTACAAAGGGCATCTGGAAGTAGAAACCATGGAATGTAAAAACATGATGGGACCCCTATGATCTATCTAGGAAATTATGAAAGACAACTCAAACTGTACCAATCCCTCCAACCCATGCCAGTATGCAAATCAGAAGATGTATGAATCATGGTGTTTATTAAGACAAAAATGAGAAGAAACAAGCAAAATAAAACACACATGCACATACAAAAAAAAGAGGTTGGGTTACCTTGAGTAATCACCGTTTCTTTTTTCAATTCAAAGTCAGCGCCATTTGTTAGTACCACTGTGTGTCCTGAAGAGCTGGGTCCATTTACAATAACTCTAGCAGGTTCAGACACTAACACTTTAGGCTTGATAACTGTAGGCAGTTGATGAACTGAAGGTGTATTAGCTGACAAAGATGTGGCTACAGCTGCTGTAGACATTGATGGTCCTGTTATGATATGTGATGCTGTTGGAATACAAACAATTTGCCTCGTATTACAACCATGTGTCATCAGAAAAGCTACAATTGATATTTAGAAAAGGTTGAGAATTGGTATCAAAATCAATTCTGAATGGGATAAAATAAAATTCAAACAATTATATAATACCCAATATGTAATAAACATGTCTTTTTTGAGGTTTACCTTTTTATTTTGTCTTAAAAGAGATTTTTTTTTAAACTTCAATATTTGCTCATAACAACTGAAAGCAGAAGTCCAATACCATAGAAAACATAACGAGATGACATTGAATTAATTGGTATTTTAAGTTAAAATAGAATTGTAAGGAATGTTTAAATTAAATGTTTGTCATTAGAAGAGTTAAAACTGGGTTGAAAAGATTTGCTCTAATCCTTATGGTTCATCAGACATTTTCAATAACATGCTGCGACCCAGGTTCCCAAACTGTGGTTCCGCACCTGTACTTCCCCCATAGCAGTGTCATCCAGTAGAGGGCTCCAAAACTATGGCAATGTTGTGAGACAGGTTAGGCTCCACGTATCAGTGTCATCCAGTACCGGGCTCCAAAACTATGGCAATGTTGTGAGACAGGTTAGGCTCCACGTATCAGTGTCATCCAGTACCGGGCTCCAAAGCTATGGCAATGTTGTGAGACAAGTTAGGCTCCTCGTATCAGTGTCATCCAGTACCGGGCTCCAAAACTATGGCAATGTTGTGAGACAAGTTAGGCTCCTCGTATCAGTGTCATCCAGTACCGGGCTCCAAAGCTATGGCAATGTTGTGAGACAAGTTAGGCTCCTCGTATCAGTGTCATCCAGTACCGGGCTCCAAAGCTATGGCAATGTTGTGAGACAAGTTAGGCTCCTCGTATCAGTGTCATCTAGTAGAGGGCTCCAAAGCTATGGCAATGTTGTGAGACAAGTTAGGCTCCTCGTATCAGTGTCATCCAGTACCGGGCTCCAAAGCTATGGCAATGTTGTGAGACAAGTTAGGCTCCTCGTATCAGTGTCATCCAGTACCGGGCTCCAAAGCTATGGCAATGTTGTGAGACAAGTTAGGCTCCTCGTATCAGTGTCATCTAGTAGAGGGCTCCAAAGCTATGGCAATGTTGTGAGACAAGTTAGGCTCCTCGTATCAGTGTCATCCAGTACCGGGCTCCAAAGCTATGGCAATGTTGTGAGACAAGTTAGGCTCCTCGTATCAGTGTCATCTAGTAGAGGGCTCCAAAGCTATGGCAATGTTGTGAGACAAGTTAGGCTCCTCGTATCAGTGTCATCCAGTACCGGGCTCCAAAGCTATGGCAATGTTGTGAGACAAGTTAGGCTCCTCGTATCAGTGTCATCCAGTAGAGGGCTCCAAAGCTATGGCAATGTTGTGAGACAAGTTAGGCTCCTCGTATCAGTGTCATCTAGTAGAGGGCTCCAAAGCTATGGCAATGTTGTGAGACAAGTTAGGCTCCTCGTATCAGTGTCATCCAGTACCGGGCTCCAAAGCTTTGGCAATGTTGTGAGACAAGTTAGGCTCCTCGTATCAGTGTCATCCAGTACCGGGCTCCAAAGCTATGGCAATGTTGTGAGACAAGTTAGGCTCCACGTATCAGTGTCATCCAGTACCGGGCTCCAAAGCTATGGCAATGTTGTGAGACAAGTTAGGCTCCTCGTATCAGTGTCATCCAGTACCGGGCTCCAAAGCTATGGCAATGTTGTGAGACAAGTTAGGCTCCTCGTATCAGTGTCATCCAGTAGAGGGCTCCAAAGCTATGGCAATGTTGTGAGACAAGTTAGGCTCCTCGTATCAGTGTCATCCAGTACCGGGCTCCAAAGCTATGGCAATGTTGTGAGACAAGTTAGGCTCCTCGTATCAGTGTCATCCAGTAGAGGGCTCCAAAGCTATGGCAATGTTGTGAGACAAGTTAGGCTCCTCGTATCAGTGTCATCCAGTAGAGGGCTCCAAAGCTATGGCAATGTTGTGAGACAAGTTAGGCTCCTCGTATCAGTGTCATCCAGTAGAGGGCTCCAAAGCTATGGCAATGTTGTGAGACAAGTTAGGCTCCTCGTATCAGTGTCATCCAGTAGAGGGCTCCAAAGCTATGGCAATGTTGTGAGACAAGTTAGGCTCCTCGTATCAGTGTCATCCAGTACCGGGCTCCAAAGCTATGGCAATGTTGTGAGACAAGTTAGGCTCCTCGTATCAGTGTCATCCAGTAGAGGGCTCCAAAGCTATGGCAATGTTGTGAGACAAGTTAGGCTCCTCGTATCAGTGTCATCCAGTAGAGGGCTCCAAAGCTATGGCAATGTTGTGAGACAAGTTAGGCTCCTCGTATCAGTGTCATCCAGTAGAGGGCTCCAAAGCTATGGCAATGTTGTGAGACAAGTTAGGCTCCTCGTATCAGTGTCATCCAGTAGAGGGCTCCAAAGCTATGGCAATGTTGTGAGACAAGTTAGGCTCCTCGTATCAGTGTCATCCAGTAGAGGGCTCCAAAGCTATGGCAATGTTGTGAGACAAGTTAGGCTCCTCGTATCAGTGTCATCCAGTAGAGGGCTCCAAAGCTATGGCAATGTTGTGAGACAAGTTAGGCTCCTCGTATCAGTGTCATCCAGTAGAGGGCTCCAAAGCTATGGCAATGTTGTGAGACAAGTTAGGCTCCTCGTATCAGTGTCATCCAGTAGAGGGCTCCAAAGCTATGGCAATGTTGTGAGACAAGTTAGGCTCCTCGTATCAGTGTCATCCAGTAGAGGGCTCCAAAGCTATGGCAATGTTGTGAGACAAGTTAGGCTCCTCGTATCAGTGTCATCCAGTACCGGGCTCCAAAGCTATGGCAATGTTGTGAGACAAGTTAGGCTCCTCGTATCAGTGTCATCCAGTAGAGGGCTCCAAAGCTATGGCAATGTTGTGAGACAAGTTAGGCTCCTCGTATCAGTGTCATCCAGTACCGGGCTCCAAAGCTATGGCAATGTTGTGAGACAAGTTAGGCTCCTCGTATCAGTGTCATCCAGTAGAGGGCTCCAAAGCTATGGCAATGTTGTGAGACAAGTTAGGCTCCTCGTATCAGTGTCATCCAGTACCGGGCTCCAAAGCTATGGCAATGTTGTGAGACAAGTTAGGCTCCTCGTATCAGTGTCATCCAGTACCGGGCTCCAAAGCTATGGCAATGTTGTGAGACAAGTTAGGCTCCTCGTATCAGTGTCATCCAGTACCGGGCTCCAAAGCTATGGCAATGTTGTGAGACAAGTTAGGCTCCTCGTATCAGTGTCATCCAGTACCGGGCTCCAAAGCTATGGCAATGTTGTGAGACAAGTTAGGCTCCTCGTATCAGTGTCATCCAGTACCGGGCTCCAAAGCTATGGCAATGTTGTGAGACAAGTTAGGCTCCTCGTATCAGTGTCATCCAGTACCGGGCTCCAAAGCTATGGCAATGTTGTGAGACAAGTTAGGCTCCTCGTATCAGTGTCATCCAGTACCGGGCTCCAAAGCTATGGCAATGTTGTGAGACAAGTTAGGCTCCTCGTAGCAGTGTCATCCAGTACCGGGCTCCAAAGCTATGGCAATGTTGTGAGACAAGTTAGGCTCCTCGTATCAGTGTCATCCAGTAGAGGGCTCCAAAGCTTTGGCAATGTTGTGAGACAGGTTCCATGCAGCCAACTGGCCTGTCCTTAATAACGAAGCCATCCAATTCCACATTGTAAATGTGGTTGGTGTTAGGAAGGGCATCCAGCTGTAAAACACCAGGCCAAATTTACAATCTTTGCCAGAGCAAGGTGCGGCATGGTCATCTCTGGCCAGACTTGCCTCCTGGCAGGGACGACACATCTAACCCATGCAAGCATGGAAAAAAAGGACACTAAACGGTGGTGATGATGATGACGATGATGATATATTTATTGTAATAATACTCTAATTTCCGTACCATCTGTCAGTCACCATAATTAGGTTTTCCCTGATTAGAAATAATTTGTCGGTCATACCAATTTGTTTCTTCTTCCACAGATTTGAAGAAATCTGTGGCAAAACCAAAAAGAAATAATCCTGTGGTTGAAGCATTGGGGTTTAGAGTGTATTGCTGACTAGTTTTTTCAATGAAATCAGGAATAATATGTATTGGTGTTGTCGACCATGTCCCTGAAATATTTTCAATGGAAACTTGGAAATCTTTTTCACTTTCACTATCAAAATAACAGCCATTGTCAGATGAAAATTCTCTATGTGTGGCTACCAGTTATTATTTAACCTGATTTACCACACAGAGAAGAAAAATGTTATGAGAAATCAAGTGTAAACCAACTTACCTGATGGTGAACCTGGAGCTGATTGGCTAACACGTAATTCTGAAGTGATGCGACTATTAACTTGCTGTTGACTGTTTGGAGTTGTTACAACTTCCGTTTCGGGCACTGATTCTGGGATTGGACTACTATCCCGAGAAAGGCTGTCAGGAGTAAATGCCCCACTTACATGGCTGGGTGATGTTGGTGCAGATCTAGTCAAAGAAAAAAGAAACATCAGTTTTAGAGAAGAAGCACACATTTGTAGGTTTTTTAACAGACAAAATCCAAATAGTGAAATAGTGCTGACATTTGGCATTTTCTTACAATATTTCTGCTGAAATATACTGCCTAGCATTTCCAATAAAAAGATTTGAAAATATTTAGTAAAGTGTAGCAACAGACCATTAACATGCTGCCTGACAAAGTACCAGAAAAAATTCTAAAAATTTATTTCAAATACAAGGCTGATTTTATGAATTATTATAGTTTAGCTGAATTTGTAAATGCTAAAGTTTACTTTAATCTTCAAAAGCAAGGTTATCTTGAGATAATAAATGACATATTTTCATTGATATTAATGAGAATTACAGGAAATGCTAAAATAAAGAGAAAGAATGAAATACTAAAACATCTCACATATCACTAGATGTACTAAATATTCTGTTCATTTACATAAATTATCATAAAAAGTGACACATTTAAAAAATAAAATAGCATAAATTGCTGGAAGTTTGTTAAATACCTGCAGAGTTATAGAAGACTGAAAATTGGTTAGCACTAAAAATATTTATAGTAGTTTGATCATCTTAGGCAAAAAAAAGATGTAATTATGTCTACATGTTTCAATGAGTAATTAGAGTTGTTCTTTCTTGTCAAACTATATACTACCAAATATTATTTACATTAAATATTCTTGTAACTAGTTTAAAACAGAATTACTTCTGATTTAATGACAAGATAAGTTGTTTATTAAACCACATTACCCCCCCCCCCCCCCCCCAGTTCTATGATAAGCTTGAAAATTAAATGTTCTAATACATCTCAAAGAATGTTTATATTACAATAATTCCTTACCTTGTAGACAGGCCGCCATAAGGAGTTCTAAAGCATGGGACTCCTCTTTGTCGTCTTCGCCTAAATGCCTGAGCAGTAAGTTTATTTTCTGATGCTTGATCGATTCTCCAGAAAGAACCTTTACCTGGCTCTTCTTGAGATCGTGGAACTTTAACAAAATACCGATTCAAAGAGAGATTGTGACGAATGGAGTTCTGTAAATAGCAGAAAATGTAATTATTAAGCTTTCTAACCTTGTGTGTAAAACAGAATTTTAAAATGTTCAGAGACAAAACAAATATTAAAAGTGATCAAATGGTTGGCTGGTTTCCTGAAGTTAGTGTTTTATAGTGTAAACATATCTAACAGGCATCCACAGTTTCCATCTATCAAATTTCACTCACAACTAAATGGTTGGTCTGAGGCTACAATAGAAGAAGACATTTGCCCAAGACACTGCAGAGAGAACTGAAACCCAGAACTATGTGATTGCAAAATAAACACCTTAATCACACAACCATGACTGGATCCATAATATATCAAATATTTAAGAGTTTCTCTGAACCCTTATGAAACCAAAACACCTGAAACTACTCATAGTTCAACTTTGAAGTATTAATAGTTCTTTAAAAAACCTTCCATCATAATTGTTGGTAAGAACTTTAATCCTTTACCATTTATATTACTCTATATTTACTATTGTATTTACATGGTAAAGACTTCATATAATATCGAATCTAGGAGATTTTGATATTTATTTTGAGAACAATACCGTAACATCAATATGAGCAGCCGGGTTGAACAGAAAGAGGTGAGAGAATTCTGGCCAGATATGGCTGGTTTAAATGCTAAAGGGTTAAGTTATGCTCTAAACAACAGTTTAATAAATTCCGCCAAAATTTTTGAGTATTTTTAAAACACAGGCAGTGTTTCATTAGAAATATGGTAATAGCAGGGTTAAATCACATTAAACAGAGTGATATAAATGAATAAATACACAAAATTACGTTAACCATTTAGCATTTACATTACTCTATATTTACTATTGTATTTTCATGATAAGGGCTTTATCTCACATAATCTCGAGTCTACGAGATTTTTATGATGTTATTGTTTATTTTAAGAACGATATCTTACTATCGGTGTAAGCTGCTGGTTACGGCCAGTTTCAGAAAGGAGGAAGAATTCTGGCCTGATACAGCCAGTTTAAATGCTAAAAGATTAATTTTCAGACACAGTTCGAAATAATGAAAATAATTCCTCTAGTTATCCATCTAAAAAAAGACAAACAGAACACTTACCTGCCATCCTTTGTCAGCTGTTCGATAATATGGATAATTTTTGGTGATATATGCATAGATCCCACTCAAAGTAAGTTGTTTGTCTGAAGCAGAAGATATAGCTTGAACAATAAGTTGGGCATATGAATATGGTGGTTTTGATTCATCCTTGGGACTTTCTCCAGACAACTGTTGACCATCTTTCTCATCTTTTACATGTGCAGCGTAAACTGCTTCACCAAGATCTGGTACAAGACGATGACTTGAACCACCCCGAGGGCTGTTTGGACAAGAATTTGCCGCACTGCAATAAAATAAAATATTTTGTAAGTTTTCCAATATCAAAAATCATAGTGATGGGAAGGGTATCTAAACCATAGAAAACCTTCGGGGTCAGGAGAACTTTTCAACCATGCCAAGACATGATAACCTTCCTAATGTTGGTGCTATGATAAAATGTACTTGATAGAGTGCAGAATCGACTGCAGAAACGAATTATGAGCTCCACAAAGTCTGATTATCCTGTACTTCAAATGAAGCCACAGGTAACATGTAATCTGTAGCTAAAGGTATGGTTTTTGACACTCATTGATACCAAATCAATCACATAACTAAATGTATGGTTTTCATCATTCAGTGATACACAATCAAATACATAACTAATGGTATGGTTTTCATCATTCTCACACATACACACACATTATCACCATTAAGACGATGTTATTCATAAGAATGGTAAGAGTTGTCCAGTATTTTATCTATGGAGATTGAATATTTTGAAAGTAAGACTACAGCATTAATAAATCATCATTTTATTAAGTATTTTTTCATTTTTTCAATAAAAATAAGAATATTTTCAATAATGTTTACAGCATAATACAGAATGAATACCAGTCTCTTTCATCTGTATGTATGTTAATATATATAAACCTACCTGATAGTTCCTGTGGGTGAAGGACATGGACTGTTAAATACACCATCAGTTACATCGGGAATGTTCAATTTCAGAGGTAGGTTCTTTTTTTTCATAGGACTAGGAGGGGAACTTTCTTCATCGTTTAATAATGACTGGAAAACTATTTTTATGTTGGTACTGGGAAATCTTAGGACACAGCTGTATTAAAAAAAGAAAATCACAGAAACTTCCATGATAAATACTTGGCAAGTTTACCAAACAGAAATAAAAATCATTAAAAAAAGTTCCAGGAAAACATGTAAAATAATTTAGATTTATTCAATTATTCATAAACAAAATGAGGCAGAGAGTGAGAGTTTATCTAAAATCCTTCCATCATAATTTTATGCAAGAACCTTGCTGTCTGAGCACTTGATAAAGTGAGGGAACATATGTATGCAAGATGCAGGCCCTCAAGCACTTCTAGGAAGTCAATAGCTTTGCTCGAGTACTGACTCGGTCGGTCACAACCCCTTCTATCTTTGCTAGCAGGGAAAACAAATGTGAAATAATGATGAATAGCTTAATTATTAAATCCCTCCAAATTCTTGAAATAACAGACATCACCTTTCATTAAAAATATGTTAACGAAAGGGTTTAAAAGTGTTGAATACTCCAACAATTACCTAATATTTGGAAAACAAACAAAAATTACTGATTGACATGGAAGCCAAAGTATTGAGTTGTCTTCTGGAACCAAATACACTTCTCTACTGTTATGTGTAACAATTGAAAATATATATATACATCATAATCTATCTCTAACAAATAACAATATATATACACCAATTCTATTTCTAACAAATGACAATATATATACACCATTATCTATGTCTAACAAATGACAATATATATACACCATTATCTATGTCTAACAAATGACAATATATATACACCAGGCCTATTTCTTATTTCAGTAGTTTCTATTACAAAGGGTATACAGTGAAAAACAATTCAATGCAGGTATCTGATACATTTGATAACATAATATAAAAACATATTTAAAGTTCGTTAAATTATAAAAGCTATTCTTCTCTAATTTTGTCATATCAACTGTTTTTGTTTGTTTGTTGGGGAGGAGTAGGGGGTTAAACTCTCAAAAGGTTAAAAAGATTTCTATAGCTAACAGAAAAATAAATTAAGTAAATTTAAATTATTTTCCATCTGTTGATTGACATTTGTATTCCATGCTTGTACAGTTGAGATAGCTCTATAAATGTATCTATTGCCAGGAATTATTTAAACATATTTATATACAAATTGAAACAATTCTGTAATCTAAATCTTATATAAATATATATATATATTTAATTTGAAAAAGTTAAAATCCAAATACAAATTCACTATTATCATTTTAACTAATCTGTGCTTGGATTTCAACATTTCAAATTATTTATTTGGCTTCATTGAGTGGTTAAAATTGATTAGGGAGTTTGCTTCACACTCGTGAGGTTTTGAGTTTAAACACCCCATGCCCACCCCCGTGTGAAAATTATAAACCAAATAAATTTGCAATTAAATAAGTGCAATTTAAATATAAAGTTGTATTATTTATTTCCTAAGTTCTGTTGATGTTTTTGTTTCTATTTTAGTAACAAAAAAAAAATAGATAGCAGTTATCAAAATTTTATTAAGAATTTAAAACAAATGTTTTAAAAATAGATATCAGAAATAATAATAATAATAGTCAATTTAACTAAAATGAATCCCAAATGTAATAGATATATAATAGAACAGTGACATTATGTCAATGCCACAGCTTTTGTGTTGGAAATATGTAATTCAAAAATAACCTCCTAGCAGGCAAATTCTATAAAAACAAAAAAAATGACTATTATTGTATCTAAGAGAGTAAATGAAGACCTATAGTAATGATAAGCATGTTTCACAAATTTGTTATAGAGAGATTTCATTGTTACGCTATATATAGTGGTGGTGGACACACACAACATAGTATAATAATTAATTACTGAATTACTCTATATTACCCATAAAAATGATATGTGAAACATCAACATAATGTTGGGCTATAATGATTCCTAAACATCACATGGTTGCTTTTATTGTCTAGCTCCATTAGATCAGTTTTAATACTGATTTATTTTCAAAGGTTTAAAGGCTCAATTATCTTGTAGACACAGGTATAGTTGACTAAATTTAGACCCCACTATATTACTAGTACTTATTTAACCTTTTAGCATTTGTATTACTCTATATTTTCTATTGTATTTTTGCAATAAAGGCTTTACCTCATATTATATCGAAACTATGAGATTTTGACATTATTTATTTTGAGAACAATACCTTAACGTTGGTATGAGTGGACAGTTACAGCCGGTTTAAATGTTAAAGGGTTAATCCAAGTTCGATAGATGAAAAACAGAATTGATCTTAGTAGGATTTAAAATGATTTCATCTAACATTTTAGTGTCAGTAAACACCTGACATTTCTTAAGGCTCACAGTTTTCTAAATCATAGAAGCACCATCTTGCAAGAAACCATCTCTAGTCATAATCTATAGTTACAGTGGGGTGGGTTTTAAACAATAACTACAATATTTACATAATCTATAGTTACAGTGGGCCATGCTAGTGTGGAAGATGGATATTAAACGATGATGATGAACTACAATATTTACATAATAAACAATGTTTTTTTGTTTGTTTTATTGTTTTTGTTGCTAATGTTATGGCTTACACATTACAGTTTAGTCAGCCTCTTCTGAAGTTACATCTCACTGCAGGTTTCTTAGATATTTTAATAATGGGAGCTTCAATTCCACAATGTCAATGTTGTCCAAGGGCTGATACAGCTTGACACTAGTGATGTCGAAATTTATTTCTACAGCTGAATAAACTGGAGCAACGTGAAATAAAGTGTCTTGATTAAAAGGACACAACACACCTCCTAGTCAAGGAATTGAACTCACAACCTCACAATTGTGAGTCCAACACTCTATCCACTAAGTCACATACCTTTATGTATTATTATGTAGTTTACAATAAATATAATGAGACTACAGAGTAAAGACAGTTGAAGCCATCAAAGTTTATCTACTAGGACAATAAAGAACTGTATCAAGATTGAGAATAATTTTATATTTCATTGCTGAAGCACAAAGTGAAATAAAACACACTGTCCAATTTATGTTTATAAATGATGATGATGTTTATAAGTGATGATGATGATGATGAAAACGCTGACATAATGAGGTTTTGCTGAATGAATTACTAGTAAGAGCAGAGGAAAGACAACTTTATCAAAAAAGATCCCTGACCATAAATACTCTAGACTAATTAATGCTATTTATATACTCATTAAGATATTTCTAACAGCTATTATATATATTCATGTAGAGACTAATCCGAATATAAACCGAGCCCCGCCTCCCCTAATTTTATACCCAAGAAATGGATAAGAATCCAAACACCCTATATAAACCAAAGCAGTCAACACGTCATGTTTAGATGGCGTGGGTGGTTTTGTAAATCCCCACGAGTGAAGAATATATTCGTAAAGTTTTAATATTTTGATGTCTAAAATATTTTAAAGTATTATAAAGTATTAGAGTATAGATAGGTTTTGTTTCCAGTTTATAAATTTTCAACAAGTTTCTTGAATTTTTGTTTTACTTCCTTTTAGCAGCCAACAATAGCTCCCTCCATCTTCTGATTGTAACAGGTTTATATTTAACAAATTGAATGAAACATGTGTACAATAAATATGCATATATGTGTGTGTATATGTAGGCTGGAGAGAAACTGGGAGAAACAGGGTTTAAGAGGAATCTGAAAAGGTGTGCATGAGAGAAGACTGTTGGTACAGACATGTAATGTGCAGGGATGATGATTATTGGGTGAAGTGCCAGGAAATTCCAGTGGAAGGAAGCCACAATAGAGGAAGACCTACGGACAGAGATTGGGAGAGCTGATCTCAAATCATTGAGACTCACAGAGGAGATGACAAAGGAACACAGCAAGTGGAGAGATGCTGTGCTGAAATGGACCCATCCAACCCATGCAAGTGTGGAAAAAAGGACATAAAATGATGATGATGATGATATATATATAAATATATATAAAATTATAAGTTTGAAGAACAGCCAGACAAAATATATCCAATTCTTTTCCTCCTTAGTCCATAGATAATCGGGACTAGAAGAATTTTGGTAAACTTTACCAAAATTCTTCTAGTCCCAACTATCGATAGTTTCGCTCGTACTTTGTGGATATGTCTAATTGTGGCACTATCCATGAGGCTTTGAGCTTTTCAAGAGTCTCCTCAGTTAGAACTAAAATTTCTACAGTGATTGCCACCAGTAACGAATTCAAAAGGGGTGAAAAACATTGCATGGCTAGCGGTCAAAGTAGAAGGGTTGTGAAGGGTAGGCCGGATAAGTTTATATACATTCTTTTCTTCAAACTTACATTTTAGACTGAGCTCTGTTTAATTGATTATTTAGTTAATTTCTACGGACTAAGAGGAAAGACTAGGTAAATTTTATCTGACTGTTCCTCACGGAGGAAAGTCTGTGACATTTATCTGCTATTTCTTCAAAGTTATATTTTAAACTTAGCTCCGTTTAAATGATTATTTATCTAGTTGATTTCTACGGACTAAGGAGGTAAAGAATTGGATATATTTTGTCTGACTGTTCTTCAAATTTATAATTTTATATAGCTCTGATTAATAATTATTTGCTTAATTCATTTTTTCATAGAGCAACACCGTTGAAGATAGCCGCACTCATATATGTATCTGTGACTATGTCTAACTATATACATATATATCCTTATATATATATATGCACACACACACACATATACATATAGTCTGTTTATGTTTATGTGGTGATAAGTATATGAGTGTGCATGTCACTTGTCTATGCATGACTATACATTTATATGTGGGTTTCAATGTTTCAGTATTTTTCTATAAGTATGTTTGTAAGTTTTTATATTTATCGTCACAGCATTTCTATGCCACCACCCCACCTCAATTTGTTTCCTCACATTTTCTGTAAAATTGCATATTTTGCAGATATATTTTCTGAATGTGTGGATTACTAGTTTGATGCTAAAAGTTGTTAAAATACTGCCACTTTACCCTCAAATTATAGGAAGTATCTGTATCTCTCCAGATATTTTGGTGCCGTGTTAAGTGAAAATCAGCAAAATACTGACCTCAAATATAAGCCAAGCACCCCACCTACATTTTATCCTCATTTGGTCGCAGTCTTACACATGCCTAGGCATCCGTCAGGATTGTCATAATGTCCTAAAACCTGTTGGAGCTGGTCATAGTAATCACCCTTGACCGTGTCCTCAGGGTGATGTAGCAAGATAGCTCTCGGAACAGCAGAGTGGCTTACCCAGTGCAATGGAACAACAGGACATTCCATGAGGCAACACCAATCTTGTGGCATACATTGATTTCTCATTGATTAGGGGCATGCAATGGTCCTTTTTTATGTTGAGCAGTCTGGCCTCTTCTGGGCAGGGTTGGCTATCCACAAAATAGTCAGATGGTGGGGCTGCCGCTTTGGTGACAAGACAGCGCATCACAGGTCACTGTTAGTCTGGAATCTTCCCGGGAGACTGGCTCACCAACAGTGACCCTACCAGGACCAAGGCTCCAGACAGTAACATTCTCTCGGATCAACGGAACATGGAAGCCCCCTTGCCACAACAAAGCAAGACACATTAATAAAATAGCAGTCCCAATACTGGCAACAGCACTGACCCTCTCTCAATTGGATCTGTAATTAAAAGGGTCAGTCTTGTCACATTATGTCACAGAAATTTGGCCCTATGTAAGATACACGTATGGAATACACGGCTGTTTACACATTAATTCGCATGCGTGTGTGTGTGCGTGTGGAATACTCAGCTGTTTACACATTAATTTAGAGGTATGAAATGATCATCTTCAAAAATAGTTTCAATAATAAATATTGCTGTGGCAGGCTTTAGACCAGCCGACAGCCCAAACTCTTTACTATCCTTACATTCTACACATCATCATTACCTCCAAGAAATAAACAGTTAAGTGTGTATCATTTATATTAGTAGAGGATTGTTTTTGAAAGATCTAACAAACATAATGGCTTTCCTCATCCTCATTCCATAGGACAACAATCTGTTGTACTATAAGACAATCTGGTGTAGTGTAAGACAATCTGGTGTATTATAAGACAATCTGGTGGGGTATAAGACAATCTGGTGTAGTATAAGACAATCTGTTGTATTATAGGACAATCTGGTGTAGTATAAGACAATCTGGTGTAGTATAAGACAATCTGTTGTACTATAAGACAATCTGGTGTAGTATAAGACAATCTGGTGTAGTATAAGACAATCTGTTGTAGTATAAGACAATCTGGTGTACTATAAGACAATCTGTTGTAATATAAGACAATCTGGTGTACTATAAGGCAATCTGGTGTGGTGTACTATTATAAGACAATCTGGTGTACTATAAGACAATCTGGTGTACTATAAGACAATCTGGTGTAGTATAAGACAATATGTTGTACTATAAGACAATATGTTGTACTATAAGACAATCTGTTGTAGTATAAGACAATCTGGTGTACTATAAGACAATCTGTTGTAATATAAGACAATCTGGTGTACTATAAGACAATCTGGTGTACTATAAGGCAATCTGGTGTACTATTATAAGACAATCTGTTGTACTATAAGACAATCTGGTGTAGTATAAGACAATCTGTTGTACTATAAGACAATCTGTTGTACTATAAGACAATCTGTTGTACTATAAGACAAACTGGTGTAGTATAAGACAATCTGGTGCACTATAAGACAATCTGTTGTAGTATAAGACAATCTGGTGTACTATAAGACAATCTGGTGTAGTATAAGACAATCTGGTGTAGTATAAGACAATCTGGTGTAATATAAGACAATCTGGTGTAGTATAAGACAATCTGGTGCACTATAAGACAATCTGGTGTAGTATAAGACAATCTGGTGTACTATAAGACAATCTGGTGTAGTATAAGACAATCTGGTGTAGTATAAGACAATCTGGTGTAGTATAACACAATCTGGTGTACTATAAGACAATCTGGTGCACTATAAGACAATCTGGTGTAGTATTAGACAATCTGGTGTAATATAAGACAATCTGGTGTAATATAAGACAATCTGGTGTACTATAAGACAATCTGGTGTAGTATAAGACAATCTGGTGCACTATAAGACAATCTGGTGTACTATAAGACAATCTGGTGTACTATAAGACAATCTGGTGTAGTATAAGTCATATATAAAATACACAACAGAAAATAAACAATTTATAAGAAACTTGAGACATTTACAGGGCAGGGATTACACACAACACTGTTAAGATACAGAACAATATTTGGATCAATAAAGAAACTATCACCCCACCCCCCACCCCACATATATATATATATATATATATATATATGGGATATCTTAAAACATTATGTGGGGTTGATAAGAGTTTCTTTATTGATCCAAATATATATATATATATATATATATATATATAGTTATTCTGTACACTACCAAAGATATATAACTTTGAGTATGTGTTGGTTGTTTAATATATATATATTAAAATCTATTTTATGATAAAAAAATAATATTCATATTATTCATACGATGCTTTATAACTGACCTATTGACTAGGTGTGTGTGTCTGTGTGCAAACCAGCTACTTTATCATAGCATATATGCAATGTATTAGTATTACTAACCATCACCACTAATACTCCCTGAAATTAATGGAGGCATTATTGAAAGATCTAGGATACATGATAAAATCAATGTGAAGAAAAGAAAACACTACACATGTATAAATGTGAACATGTGGTATGTGTGAACATGAGGTGCTTCCACAGACTAAGAAATAAAAGCTACAATTAACAGAACCTTCAAAACTAGATATTCCATTACTTATAGATACACCTAATAGAAGAACTGTGCTTGACTGAGCAACTTTTACAAAAGTTTATAACATCATTAGAAGTCTCAACTCAATAATTATGGCACATGTACCATACAGAAACCATAACCAGGCTACATTTAGACTGAGTCAGAATGTGGCCTGTTTATGGTAATGATAACAACAGTGTGAACATTTGTAAACATTCTGTTACTATAGTGTTACATATTAACTCCTATAACACCATTTCATTACAAGACAACAAGAAAAGCCACTTACTGAATATATTCAAATATAAACCAAGGAATATGTAGCAAAAAAAAAAAAAAAAAAAAAAATTATGTTAAAATTAGGGGTTGGGGGTATATTCAGAGTCAATGCACTAGAAAAACAGTAGTCACAAATTTTTCCAGCATTCAAATATTTGGTAAAATTTCACAAAACCATAATTGACAGATATTTGTAACACTGTAAAGTGATTGGTGTTAGGATATGTATTGCTATAGAAACCAAACCAATAATAAAACATACAGGTGAGATGTGGCCTTCAGACACATCTAGAAGAGAGCAGCAACTCCAAAAAAGTATGTCTTTGAGCAAACCCAACCCATCAAACCCATGCTAGCATGGAAAGTGTACATATGATGACAGCAGTCAGCCATTTGTGAAATATTCCTGATAACAAATAATCTACCATGTTTCAAATATAAAATTAATAAGAATCATTCATGTTAACTAGTAAAGCTACATTGTAACATTTGAGGTGTAACCTGTTACAATGTGACATGAAAATTAATGAAAAAAGATACCTTGTAAAATACATGCATAAATTACTTCAGAATATAAATAGAACTATTTCCTAAATGCAGTATTTTTTCTATGTTAATAGTGTCCTAAATCAGTTTTATGATTTAAACCAAATAAACAACACTAAACCAAGTTAACCTACTATTATTTATACAGTAGGTAAATCAGTATCCATTATAAAAATACAACCATTTCCACATGAATATTTGCAACAACATAAACAGCAACTATTTATCACTATACAACAGTCTGAAACTCAATACTTAACATGTATTACTGCTAAGTCTCCTCCTCCACCTCTTTTAATACATATCTCCCTGTTAAAGCTATGTCAGCAAGCTAGATGCTAAACAGAGACTAGCAAACGTTTGCTGATCTCTTTCAATATTGGTAAGAATTTGAAATTATTTAGAAACATCATCATCATCCTTTTTATGTCTACCTTTCTATATTGGAGGCAAGGTTATTTTAGGGCACTATTTTACAGACATGCTTTTCCTGATGACAACTTATACTTTATTCTAAGTACCGTATATGACACTTATGACTGCTACAGCACAAACTTTATATACACACACATATATATATTTATCACTGTTTTACGTCCATTTTTCCATGCTTGCATGGGTTAGACAAGTTATCCTACTGTGAGCAATGGCAAGTCAGGTGACCATGTCTTGCGCATACATCACTGATCTTGGCATGGTTTCTACAGCTGGATGCCTTTCCTAATGCCAACCTCATCTACAGTGAGCACTGGGTGCTTTTTGTCGTGTCACTTACATGACCACTTTACAGGGTGGACTGGGTGTTGTTTTTTTTTGTTGTGACACCTACATGACCACTTTACAGTGTGGACAGAGTGCTTTTTGTTGTGTCACCTATATATGTGTGTTTTGTTGGCAAGTCCCGCTTATGGGACATACACAAATAGTATAATGGCTGAGGTATTACCCAAAGCTAATCTAAGTTTAAAGATTCTATCACTCACACTGACTGCCTCAATTATCTGGTCTGCCCATTTCTCAGGCTACATTTTTTTTGTCTGTTTCCCTCAGTTGTACATGCAAGAGACGTTTCTACCGTTTATAGGATCCTAAATGAACCATAAACTAAGTATGTAGAAATAAATTTATATCGATGATTTGTTTTCATTGTTTGTACAAAGAAGTATTTGATATCATGTTTTATAATTCAGCAAGATAATGAGTTAACAATAAGGTTCTAATGTAAGGTTCATTGCATTGTTGGTTCAGTGCTGGTTTTGTTAGGAAGTAGTAAACACTGGTTTTCATTGAGTTCCATCTGTTGTTATAAAGTTTTGAAATGATTTTCTTCTCTTCTGCTTTGCATAGCCTGAATAGCAATTATATACCATTTGAAATTTCTGAATGTGAATTTTCTTCTCATATAGTTTTGATCAAAATCCGACACTTACATATCATTATAGGTTGAATTCAATATGTCCATTGCTGAGGCTTAAGTTAACCAAATTGTTACTAACAGTTCTGTTACAAAGTGTTAGTGATATTTATTAATAAAATTATTCAATTATATGTAATTATTAATGAAACTTTCTCAGAATTGCATGTAGACCTAGATTAAAAAACAAACAAAATTTGAAAACTAATTCCTTGCTTTAGAATTAAAAACTCGTTCGTAGGAGGGCACTACTTGTGAAAATATAAACACTACCACAAATTATCCGACTGTATTCAAAATTGGAAAAAATATCACATCAGACTTTAATCCTCTACAAAATAATATTCATTGCACAATATAATATTTATTGGTGAAATTTGATGATTATTTCTCAAAGAAAAACGAAAATTTGGACCTTGCTCTCCACATGTTAAAACAGTGAGAGGGAATAAACAACATTCTCAACGATTCCCTGCTAATTTTGGGCCTTAGAAGACTTATGTAGCTCAATTTAGAGCATTTTTTAGCAGAAATATGTTTACTCACCGATCCATTTCTTGAAATTCTGGCTCAAACTCGATATCTGAAGCCTTGGATTCGTGATCCAATTCAGCTTTCACTGAACAGGAATACGCTAGTACGTGTTATGAACATCCATGGTATTCCCCTTTTTATTTACTTTATGCTTTTGTGCCATCTCGTGGCCAGTGCATTGAAATAGAATTAGAGCTACCGTTCAGCAGGACTAACGTTGTGAATGAGTGGAAATACGAGGGCAATTGAGGGGACCTGACATAGCTGGCACTGCTCTCACAGACCTCTCTTCTACCCCTAGTTTCCTTAGGGACAATCAGATGACAGGACGAGGTACTCTGTCAAGTGCATTCTTCAGTTCAACAAAAACTAGATATAGTGGCTTACTTAACTAGGAACTTCTTTTATAGTATTCTCATTAAAAAGAGGGCATCTGTAATATGTCCATATAAATTTGTGTACATCTTCCAATCATTTATGTTAACTGTGCAACCAAATCTAATGTGATAAAATATAAGTAATTATTGTTTATTGATTAGTCAGGAGGTAGGAAAATACCCATGACCCTTTTCAGGGTCTCAGCGATTAGTCAGAGCAAGATAACTTCAAACTGGAGACCTGGCCCGAATTCTTGTAATGCAATAAAGTAGATTCTACTAAAGACACCCAAGAACCCGGTCAGTCTTAAACTGGATGACCAATCAAGTCTCATGTAGGCCATGGTGGGGTTTAAACCTAAAATACAGAGAGATGGAACAAATATCACAAGGTCTTCTATCCAACCCTCTAGAATGGTATTTTATGGACACAAAAAAGGATGAAGAGCAAAGTTCCTCCCAGTGGAATTTCTACTCAGAAATTGAAGGAGCTGAAGTAAAACACAAAGGTATTTCGTCAAATGTTCAAATACCTCTGCCAATTCACCATTAGATACCATTCCTGCCTTGAAGCTAAACTGGTATTTGTCAGTGAAACAGACAGAATATGTTGTTGAGCCCCAGTAAATTTCTGATTAAAGGTATTCAGTCACCAATAAACTGTATTTCATATAAAATAATGTGTCTTCCTTCTTGAGTAGATTAGGGTGTGGCTTTCGACAGATTGGTTGTTAATTTCTAGCAGGTTGTGTTGTCATATAGAAGCTCCCTCATTGGCACAAGAGGTTTTGTTGTTAGCTTAGAAACACAATACAATGCTTGTAGTCATAACTTTAGTAGTCTATCATCTTAAACACATTAAAACTGGGTTTGCTCTATTAAGGAATAATTACCATGACTAACAATTACTGTTTTTTTGTTAATAATCATAATAGTAGGTTGAAATGATAAGAAAAGCCACCGACCAATAATGAATCAAACAGAAAATAATCATTGTATTTAACCAACCCCATGTTGTTAAACATCGGCTTTAGAAGTGTGACATTATAAATAATTAGACATTATAGAAATATTTTGGAAAATCAAATAATAAATAACAATAAACAAAGTTTCAAGAAGGAAATATTGGAGAGTTGATTATAATTTGGAAAAAGGAAAGTTGAGTTGTTGTTATCAACCAAATTAAGACATATTGTTCCCAGAAGTATATACAAAATATTTTTAAAATTTCAACTACTGTCAAACCTCAACAGCCAATTATTTATTATGTGCAATTAAAATTAAAATATTTAGTCTTAAAGAGAAAAAGTATTTTCGTGCAGTTTAAAATATATTAAACCTTTTGATATAAAATTGGCTGGAACTGACCACAGTTCTTGTAATGCATTGTTTTAAAGTGTTTATATGTATCTAATAATTTTATGTAAGAACTTTCCATTAAGTTATAATTCAAACACCAACTTAATTCAACCACCGTACTATTTTACAAAATCCCTCTGAATTATTTTTCAAAAGGATTTGAAAATTATAAGCAGTGTCTTTGATTAGAAATATGGTAATGAAAGAGTTAAAGATAGGCAATGCCTTTCATTAGAAATATGGTAATGAAAGAGTTAAAGATAGACAGTGTCTTTTGTTAGAAATATGGTAATGAAAGGGTTAAAGACACAGGTAGTGTCTTTCATTAGTTTCATCCCCATCTTCCCCAAACCCTTAGATTCATACATCCCACTGACCCACCTAGTCAACAGTCCAAACTGAATATCACCGAAATATTCCAATCTCCAAAGATGGTTAAGTTGAAAGACTAGGAAACTATGAGTACTTTCTTTTTAAGATTACCATATTACCAGAGTTAGCCAACAACAAATGACATTAAGAATCACCAACATTTATATTTATATAATAATGAAAGGCCTGTTGTCATTTGCTGTGGTCAAACTGGTCAACTCTGAGTATCATTAGTGTTTTATAGGATATTATATGAAAGAGATGCAGTAGAGAAGTAGTTAACAGTAAAGACATGAAATAGATTCGTTCAACTGATCAGAAAACTTTGCCGTAAGTAGTAGACAATATCTAACATGTAGTCGAAGTGGATTAGAGAGCAGCCAAGTGGGGAAAGTACAAAGAACTATTACTAGTGTCAACAACAAATGGCTCCAAGTGAAGAGCAGATTGTTTGATGATTCAGTATGAAATGCAATATTGCATGATAGCGAAAGATGGGCAGTTGAATGGGAAGGATGTCTGAAAGTTGGAAAGAAAAGGAGAACATACTCTACTGCATAAGTAACATTAGCATACAAGTATAAAAAAGCAGATGACATCAGTAGAATCAGCTGTAGCACGCATGTGAGAAGGTGGCACTGGTACAGACATGTGGTGCATGTGAAGAGTGATAGATGGGTAAAGAAATGCCAAAAAATCCAAGATAGAAGAATTCTGCAAAAGAGATTATCCAAATCTGAACTCAGGATACTGAGTCATGAGCCTAACAAAGTGCTAAGATGCTATGACAACGTGGTAAAACAGGCATGAATTGATGGCATTTGTGTCAAACATAAACTTATAATGATGGCATTTGTGTCAAACATAAACTTATAATGATGGCATTTGTGTCAAACAAAATTATATTGATGCCATTTGTGTCAAACATAAACTTATAACGATGGCATTTGTGTCAAACAAACTTATATTGATGCCATTTGTGTCAAACAAATTAATGTTAATGGCATTTATGTCAAACACAAAATTATATGTTGATGGCATTTGTGTCAAACAAACTGAAATTGATGTCATTTGTGTTATGATAAAACTGAATAACCCAGTCATTATGAAGATAATTCAATTGTCACAAGCTATGGGCTGGAACAAATAAAGAACTGCCTGTCTAATAACCTTCAACACACAAGCCAAAAAGAGAGCCACTACAAAGATCATTCCACTTTTTAGAAAAAGCAGCCAAATCTCCCTCATAGTCATCCTACTATAAAAAAAGAATGAACATATGTAGATATGTAATGAGAAAGATAGAAATAGTGATGACTGGAACATATTTGATGGACTCAATGGGTACTCATCTGGAACTAAACAATTGTGAAACTAATGATGCTACTGTCTACCCCTAATTCCAACAAACAATACTTGTAACTATAAGAGCTCTCACCCTAACCCAACTACACTAACACTTTTGATAGAAAACTGCCCCTGGAAAGATGTTTATTTTACAGTGTTTATATTTAGCTAGGAACACTACCATCATAAACTTATGTAATAACCTTTACCCCTTTAGCATTTAAACCGGCCGTATCTGGCCAGAATTCTCTTACCTCTTTCTGTTCGAACCAGCTGTAACCAACCTCTCATACTGATGCTAAGGTAGTGTTCTCAAAATAAATATCAAAATCTCATAAATTCGATATTATATGAGATAAAGCCTTTACGGCAAAAATACAATAGTAAATATAGAATAATGTAAATGGTAAAGGGTTAAGTTATGGCATTTTCAGTGTCTTCTACCATAACTTAGAGTTAACAATGCTTTGAAATTGGAAACCATTCCTGGTGTTGGATAGTAAATATAATTAATCCATCACTCAGTTGAATATTGCCACATCATCCTTGAGTGCCTTTAGCAGAGTCCACTCTGTTTGCAATCATACACATTAACTATTAAAATAAGAATTTAGCTGAAAACTCAGGACAGAAACTGAAATGAAAACAACATAAACTACAGAAGATATAATAAACCATTCCAAATAATAAACTTTGACACTGAACATTGCTTTGTTTATTCAAAGGATACTTGCTGATCCATTTAGTTTACTTTCTTACCAAATAGAAAATGTTCTAGCTATGAAACCACCACAAATATGTACTGACTAAAGAAAACATACCATAGGAATTCTTGCTATTTTGTTTACTATTTGAAAGGTAACCCCCCCCCCTCCCCTGCTAAGTATGAAGTACAACAGCTCTAAGTAGAACTGCAGTACATCATGAAATGGTTGTCGTACAATTCCCCTCTCCTGACATTTCTTAGAAAAAAAAAGCAGTCACCACCCACTCTAATAACCCTACCATCACCATATTTCTTATGAAAGACAGTGTCAATATTTTACAAATGATTTTGAAAATAATGGATAATTTGGGGTGATTTAGTAATATAACTTTCTCATTGTTAAGCTGCTGTTCAGAACTATGATGTAAAGTTTTTAGATAATTATAGACACTTAAACAGAAACATCTTTGTATTATTGAAGAACCAAGAGACATTTCATGTGGTTTTGTATCAAAACCGTGAAATATTCAGTCTTGCAAATGAGAAGAGAATACATTGAATGAAGGTTGGCAACATGAGACTAATCCAAGGTAATCCAATTGTTTCTAGTAATAATCAAACTATTTTTTTCTAAAACATAATAACCTATACATTCTGATTTAACCCTTTAGCATTTAAACCAGCCATATCTGGCCAGAATTCTCTCACCTCTTTCTGTTCAAGCCGTCTGTAACCGACCTCTCATACTGATGTTAAGGTAGTGTTCTCAAAATAACTAATATCAAAATCTCATAAATTTGGTATTATGTGAGATAAAGTGTTTATGAAACTATAATAGTAAATATAGAGTAATGTAAATGTTAAAAGGTTAACAAGACTAGTGAATTCATATAGCAAAAGTGTTTACAATACAAACTTTGAGCCTACATAATATAATTCATGGCAACAGTTGTTTTTTTTTAAATACGATACAGGAGATGAAATGTTGTGTTTATTGTAATTTGAGAATGATTTCTATTTGTTTCAAACATACATAAACTATCCTACATTATGTTGATGATAAGGGAACCATTTTTCTATGCTTGTGTGGATTGTAAGGATCTTTCTAAGCAGAGCATCATGCCACATGTTTCTGTCTTTTCTCATCTTTGTGAGATCCCAGTTCTCTAAAACCAATCAGTTTTTTACCACTTCTTAGCCTGTCTTCCTTGTTCACAGATTTCTTCCACTTGAATGATTTACATCTTTGTCCTACTGTCATTCTTCATTCATATCAAATGTTCATATGAGCAGAAGTTTGATTCTTCTCTCAGTTACTCCCACCTTACTGACAACACAACTCTACATGGCTTGCAAACACATTCATCGACACCCAGTTCTCCTTCCTCAGTAGACCCCAGATAAAACATGGAACCCAATCAAATGTTTTCTCCAAGTCAATGAATGTTAGATACTGTAGCTTAGTTCTCTTGCCTCACTAACAACTGTTCTGCTGTCCTTTCATAAAACAAAATTTTATCTCAACTATTTTCTTCCATTCTGTAATTCCCATAAGTTGGGTCCATCAATTTGATGCCTGTGTAATACGTTATTTCTATATCTCCCTTTCCCTTGTCCCAGTTTAAATATAAGTTGGTCCATCAATTTGATAGCTGTGTTATAATACTGACCAAAACCTATCAAAGTTTACATGTTCCCTTGTCATAGTTAAAATAATATTTCTATGCCAATCATTTGTTAATGACCCCCAATTCCATCTGATCGATGGTAAGCCAGCAAGGAAGCCTCTAAATAGTCACTTGACATGCTAAAAATAATAACCAAATTGCACTCCACCATTAAAACAAAAGGACATTAGATCTGGAAAATCAGATGATGGGATGTCTATGGCTGGAATGTTTTAGATCATTGGTCTGTTTGAGACCTAGGACTAAACAACAAACAACCTGACTATGCAAATAACTTGTATAAATTCTATGTTGCAAGATATCTTCATCATCTCAACAATATTCCTGATGGCCAGATTACTTTCTCTATGTCTATATATTCAATGAGCCATTCTCAGTCAGCAGTATCATTTAATGTCCATTTTCTCTGCTATTAAGAATTGGACAAATCACCACAGACCAAGTCACTACTTAAGTGGAGCTACAGACCTCCTCAGATGAGCTGTGGGGAAGGAAGGAGCCTGCATCTTGCTCATTCACATCCCTACACTGTACCAGGTTCCGTTCAAGCAGGCCAGACACCCACATCTCACTACAGGGTGTATTTTATCATGGCACCAACACTAAGGAAGTTGCCATGCCATTGTCTATAGCAAACTTCATGACAGAGTTGTCTACTTTAGTGAAAACACCACTATTATTATGTACACAATTGTTTTCAGCTTCTCTCTTGGCTAAATATATCTCATGCCTAGCTTCTCTTATCTTTTCTTCCATTCTTTCTAGAATGTGTCTTAGCTTTTTATGGCTTTACTGTAGTACCAGTACCATTCTACTGCCATGTCACCATCTGCCGGGATGGAATCTCACTAAATCCCTACACAAAAGATAAAATAATTTCCTTCATTATCAACAGTTTTGTTTTGCCATCTGTTACAATGGCTGCCAAATTGTGACACTACATCCACGAACACACAAAATCAGTTTTTTACAAAACGACAGCTATTTAGCTGAGCTACTAAAAAATAATTAATAAAAATAACAACTTAATCAATAAGGTAAATATTTGTTTTTAAATACTGGCATAGAAAATTAGATTATTAAACTGAAGATGGTGATACTAAAATTACCTCAATAACAAAACTAACTAATTATTATGAAATACAAAACATAACATCTACAAATATGGATTACATGTAAACAGCACTTTGCTAAGAACATCATCTAGGTGAAAGCAAATATAAAAAATTGCAGACCTGTCCAACATACACAACGAAAAAGATGATCAAAATGACTATGATCATGCTGGAATTTCACATTTTATTTTATTGCTAGAAAACCAAGAATACCAGTTTAGGGAACTCATTCAAATATATATTTATTGCTAAGAATCCAAGAAAACCGGTTTAGGGAACTCATTAAAATATATATTTATTGCTAGGAATCCAAGAGTGCCAGTTTAGAAAGCTCGTGAAAATATAAATATATATAGAGAATGAATATGACTATTTTCCAAAATTCTGAAATGTCATATTCTAAATATTTAAATATATTTATTCTTTTGTCGTATGCAAAGAAAATAGAAACAATTCATTAATTTTAAAAAAAATTAGTGCAACTTCATAGAATAAATTATTAAATTATAAATTGAATTTGTGCATTATAATTAATTTAATATATACACAAAGCACGAAGATAAATGCGGCTTTATCATATTCAGAAGTTAACTTAAGTCACTGTGTAAGGTTTTAATAGGCCATGAGATTTAGACATAAACATGTTAAAATCATATATATATATATATATATGTGAAATCTTATAACTTATGAAATCACTAGGAGTATTTTACCCGGTTTTCGAAGCTAATTATAGCGATCAACTGTTTGTTAATTTCTGCATTTGGGATTCCCACATTTTCATATATAATATATATCTGTGTGAGTTTTGTATTGTGTGCGGAACGTCAACAAGGAAGAAAAAAAAACGCGGGTGTACAATATAATTACAATATATTTTAGTTTAACGCTTGATATAGTAGGGAGAAAACCCTTAACGTTTCGGACATTAGTCCTTTATCGGAAGGTAAAATGAAATAGATAGACAAGCGTACAAACAGAAAGAAACAGGAAAAAGATTTTCACAGGCTTATAAAGCACGTGCGTATTTAGTTCGTTGCCTATTATATATATATATATAAATATAAATATAAATATATATATATATATATAAACACACAAATATATATTACTTTGTAAGGTTCTTGGTGTGAAATCGCGTTGAGAAGATATGGTTATATTTTTGGGAGGGTCGTGTTGTTGCTTAATTGCTAATATGACCCTCCCAAAGTATAACAATACGTATTAGTCATATATATGTATGCGTATTGGTTATATAAATGTGTGTGTGTGTGTGTGTGTTACAACGTAAGCAAATATGCGATAAGAGAAAACAAAAGCATTGATTTGAGTCTAGTGCTCGTAAAATCTATAACAAGAGGAAGAAGATGAATAGAACAAAACGTCATGTGTTTTCTATAGACAACATTTCATATGGAGATTTATTGGAAGTAGATCCAATAGAACCATATATATATACATATATATATAAATATATATATGTATATAGGCTTAAAGAGGAAATACCAAAAATAAAGCAGACAATACATTTAATTAATGTTTAGTACAGGAAATAATTAGCTCTGGTCTCCCATTTTCTGTTACTTTTAAAATGAAGGTATTATAGCAAAAAAAGATTACGAGTCTATGTATAGAATATATATATTATATAGTATATATATATATATATATATTATACAGCCATGTGGTAGAAGAAAGCAACATCTGAATAATGGGGTGACTAGGAAAAGAGGCCGCGTGCTTCAGGAACGAAAGACAGAGTTAATTCGTGTTTAGTTTGCTTGGTGTATTTTTAATGTTGAGTTTTCATATAATTTTCTGTCTGGTTTTGTTTGTTTTTATTTAATCTACGCAGATAAATCAATGGACAGAATAATAATAATCTCGTCCTTCCTCTATAAACTAATAAATCTAATAAACATACGATAGCGAGAGTTGCAGAGAAGAAAGAAGATAAAGGTTTTTTTCTGAACTAAAATGTAGCACATGACCATCCCATAGTACGAAAGAAACCGGTAACAGGTATAATATAAAGCTAAGCCACCACTCCTTCGTTCAACAGAAAAATGCAGTTGCAACACACAACGTGAATTATCATACAACTAATGTCTGCACAATTTTCTACTACACTATTAGATTGTTCCTTCCTTCGTCAAGCTTGAAGCTGTCAACAGAAATAAAACCCCTGAGAGGTGCTCTAAGCAAAGATGAAGTTCACAGCAATGATGTTTAAATACTAACAAAACTGATTTACTAATATTCTATACAAAAAAACAAACAGAAATACGTCCATCACGTATGAAAAGATGTTATTCTCTCTCCCTTCTACTCTATCTTGTCCTCCTAATAAAAGCCAGCAATGTATTTATTAGTGAGAGACATTTAGGTTTGTTTGTTGTCTGTTGGCACTTCTACCTACTTTACTAACCTGCTGTAAACAAATTATACACACTACACTTTATACACTTGTTTTTCTCCCACTAACATCGTTAAACTACACACATCTGCTACACTGCGTATATATATATATATATATATATATATATATATATATATTTAGAGTGTCCCAAAAATGTATACACACTTTAACAGCATTCTAATAAAAAATCTGTATACATTTTTGGGGGACACACACTTCGGTATTGAGTTGTCTCGCTCACATCCGTCAACACACACACACACATATATATATATATATATATAGATATATATATATATATATATATATATATAGAAGGGGAGATTGGGAGTTGCTAATAAGACCATGTACAGCTAAGTACTCGATATTTGGGGATAGTAGAGTCTGTACTGTAACGGATTAGTGCCCGACAGCTGAGCTCAACCGTTGGGCACTAATCAGTTACTATACATATGAGTTGTAATAAGAAAAAGCTTGTAACTGACGTAGATTGAAAACCGAAATCATCACATCAGCCGGAGAGAGTGAGAGTAAGAAGTAAATAAATATAGGAATAATTAGATAAACAAAATATATCACAACGAAGCAAACAAAACTGGGGTACAACATTAAAGTAACTTAGAAATTGATGACCTAAATTTAAAAAAAAAAGATGTGTCTAATAGATGGTTATATATATATATAAATACAGACATATATACATACATACATGCATGCACACATTATCTCCATAAATAAACTAAAGAATGGGAAGAAAAACTGATTGAGAGTAAAGTAGGCGACTGTTAAGATGGGATGGATTAAATGTCGAAAAGGTTTTTTTAAGTAAACAAAAACAGGGGAAATAATTCTCAGTAAACAGCAAACATCCATGATGGGTGTGTAGATGAATATATAACATGGGAGTGTTTCACTTAGGAGAGATTTTATAACTAATGCTGCCAATATATAGAGAGATGTAGGAATATATAATAATAAATACTAAGAGGGGAAAGAAATCTGAATGCCAGAGTGAAAATTCGAGCCATGTTCTTATGATAGGGGACAGCTTTATAGTCGTTGGTTGGTTTTCACAGTACAACAGATTTAATAATTAATAGAATATTAATATAATTAATAGAATATTAATTAGTGTGTATAGAAATATTTTTAGTAAGCAATTTAGAAGATAAGAACGACAAAAGGATTCAGTTGTTATCCTCGCCTTCTAGATTAGAATGATATTTACAATCCGGCCAACGGCAAGCAAGAGCTATGTATGTATGTATATATATATATATATATATATATATATATATATATATATATATATATACACACACATATATGGATGTATTATATAAATGCGTCGTCGAAATGTGTGAATGAGTATGAAATCTTGTTTACACAGCCGCCATGATGAAAACGCACATGGCATATTTACAAAGCTCACTAAAGAACAAAACAACGAGTGATTGGTGACAAGATTAGTAAACTAAAGCTGGGTGAGCGGGAGAGAGGGAAAAAAATAAAGACACCAGACGGAAGTGATAAAAATACTTGTGGTGAAAATCTGGGTGTATTTTGATTGGAATAGTAAAGTAATATAAGATGTGGTGACGATGGTGTTGCTTGTTCAACTGCTACAATTATTGGCTTCCACCAAGTTCGCCGGTTGGTGTCGGCACACACTCACTTTTAAATGTCGTTCATCTTTCATCACACTAACAAAACCAACCACTCACACACATTGTACCATAAAAACAAATACAACAGATATATATTGCAGATTGGGGTTTTATTCTTAGGAGAATAGACAATCAAATGAAAACCTGATCAGATTCCGCACATTGTGTTTATATATATATATATATGTATGTGTGTGTGTGTGTGTGCATAGCACAGGAGCAAACAATTATATACACACATACACATATATATTTTATTTATTTATATATATAAGTGCATAACACAAACACAAGAGCAAACAATTATACACACACACACACACATTTATTATTTATTTATATATATATATACATATATACAAGTGCATAACACAAACACAGGAGCAAACAATTATATATATATACCGACATGTGACTAATCTCTTTACATAGCTTTGCAATAATAAATTACAGAAGGATATGTGAAATATCTATTTCTTTAAGTGAATATATTAAATATATTAACTGTACTTTAATAAAGAAATGAATAGGAAGGGCGGACAGAAAATAAAATGAATTTTATTTACAAATATTTCAATTATGGTTTGATTTCTTTCTAAAATATTTCACCGGCTTCTGTTGAGGGACAGAAGAAATGGTTGCCCTAATTTCTGACCATACAGACATTGTAACATAATAACCGTATATGGATATATTATCACAACTGTTTAGACACAATAATCACAAGGAAAATAAACAATATTAAATAATTGACTACATTTTAAAATATAAAAGACAGAAAAAGATAAAAGTCTTTGGTATATTGGAGTCAAGAAAAACTGAGCAAATGTGAAAACGTGGATAATATTTGTTGAAATTGGTTGAGGTTAGATCTGAACAATAACAACATTGTTATCACGATACATATTTTGTCTGGTAGCAATTGTGTATACACAGTATATTAGCAATTATATACTATGTATATAGTGTGGTATATATATATATATATATGGTGTATATATATATATATGACATACGATAGGTGAGGAAACAATACAGTAATTTTATACACTGACATTTTATATATAGTTTAATGATTGATGTTTAATGTGAAAATAATATATTACTGGTTAAAGGATGTTTGTCATAAAATAAAAATAAACTCGATCCCTCATTTAATTACCAATCTAGAGTGATGTCTCTCTCTATATATCTCTCCCACTCTCGTCCATATCTCACTCACTCCCCCTCTCTGTTGTCTTTTTATTGACTCTCCCCCTCTCTATCTATCTCTCCTCCCTCTCTCTCTCTCTCTCTTAGATTGCGGTATTTACTTACTTTTTCGGTAGTTGTAAAGGCGACAGACCTTTCCGCTGGAATATGCCGTCAACAAAGACTCCGTTCTTGCCTGAACATTTCATAAAAAAGTTGGGTGGTTCATAACAAAGCTCAAGATGTTTCCTCGATATAAAACTGGAGTGACCAACGTTGATATTCACTTCGCCTTTACTACTGTTTCGACCGATGATGATCCGTGTTTGCCGCATCGTATACTCAAAGTCACGGCCTTCAAGCCGGGCCAAAATTGGTCCTTCCGGCTCTGGGTTCCAATTTACTTTTGACGGACTGGATGGCGCACTCTTTAGTGCCAACAATGCCCAAGCATCGTTATCTGAAACTTGCTGACTGGTGGACATCACGATTGGAGCGGTCTATCAGCAAAATGGCAGCTAGTGAAAAGGAAAACAACTTACCCTCTACCTAACTGTTTACATCACAGCTGAGTTTACCCAGCATGCATTGCTGCCTCCCCCTTTCACTGTAACATCACTCACACTCACTCATCAGGCCGCTTACCACACAAATACACACACTCATAACAACAACCATAACACACATTTTTTCATGTTAACTAATAAACAATTAAAATATTTCTTACTCCACTCTTTAACCTAACAAATTTAATTGAATTTTAATTGATTTATTTTTTTGTCATAATGGTGATTTAGTTGATAAATCAGAATATATATAAATATTTTTTTTTATTTAATTTAATATAAAATTATTTGTCTTAATGGGGTCGGTTTTTCCTCGATATCACTTCCTTCCTCTTACTTTCTATCATCTCTGAAAGAATCATTCTATATTTAAACCCTGGAGAGAAGAGATGGGTTCCCTCGGCTAGGTTTTAAGAAAAATGCCCTAGAAACGCCGTATGTCAATATGACTCCATCGGGAGTTACAGCAAAAACAATATATATATATATACATCAATGAGTGCGCATACTTCTATGTGAAGTATCTATGGAAATAAACAAACGACGAGAACAATAATAAGATAAATAACTTTGTTGTGTGACAAAATAAAAATTTAAAACCAACAACTACTTTTTTAAATATTTTTTAAAAAACCTACTTTACGATACATTCCTACCAACAAATAAGTAAATAAAAAGCAAACATTTTAAAAAGCGGCTTGTTAGATGATGATTCTCAATGTTCCTTCTCGTTATGTGTGTGTGTGTATATATATATATATATATATATATATATATATATATATATATATATATATATATATATACACGGTGTACTTTAATATAAACATGAAAATATACACACAAATAATGTATATAATACTTAATTACTTAAATATTTTACATAAAAATATAGAATCACAACGAAAGAAAATTTAATTCATCTTAATTGTGTCAATCAGTCATACACCACAAGGGGTGACGGAGTCTCCTTCTAATACTTTTTGAGGCAAGCCAACACACACTGATAGCGAGGCTAAGGTGCTGGAACAACCAAGTACCCTCATCTTTGGTCAGAGTGGATCCTAAGTACTTGAAGGTGTCCACTTCTTCAAGTTTTCCTCTGCTCAGCATGTTGTTGGTTGCTGTATTCTGGTTATTACTGTTAACCAGAATCTTGCTCTTTTCTGAGCTGAACTCCATTCCATTTGCTCCTGGTCCTGTTTCCAGTCTGGTAGTGAGCTCTTGGAGTTCTGCTTCACTTCTTCCTGGATCAATCTCATCAGTAAATCACAGTTTGGAAATGAGCCTTCCTCCAATGTAAACTGGGGTGTGGAAGTCTTGCAGAGTTTCTTGCACGATGGTTTTACGGAAGATGTTGAAAAGCACAGGAGAAAGGAGATACCCTTTGTCAAACTGAGGAATTCTCCAATGTTGAGAACTGCACTGTTTGAGTTGTTGTATGTGCTTTAATTACTTGAATGAGGTTGATGTCCAAGTTGTAATCCTTCAACACTTTCCACAAACCCTCATGCCAAACCTGATCAAATTCATAAACAGGACCACATAGCCCTTATAAATATTTACTCTCTCTCTCTTTTATTCATATCCATCAAACTTAACAAACTAGCCTAACTCTTTAGCATGTATCTGGCCAGAATTCTCTCACCTCTTTCTGTTCAAACCAATCACTCTTACTGATGTTAAGGTATTGTTCTCAAAATAACATCCAAATCTCATAGATTTGATATTATGTGAGGTAGTATGTGAGGTAAAGCCTTTACTGTAAAAATACAATAGTATATATAGAGTAATGTAAATGTTATGTGGGGTATTATGTGAGGTAAAGCCTTTACCATGAAAATACAATAGTATATATAGAGTAATATAAATGTTATGTGAGGTAAAGACTTTACTGTGAAAATATAATAGTATATATAGAGTAATGTAAATACTAAAGGGTTAATACAATCATACTTTATATTACCATGAATATATCTACCAATATGTCACTACCTACAGTAACACTGAGCATATGGCTGATACCTGCTCTGTTTCACATCACAACTCTTCAATCACATTATTTTCAATATATATATATAATGTATATATCTATATATACTATATTGTGTGAAATATATGGCATACTGGTGTATACTATCCTAGGTAGCCCAAGTTTCATGAAGCAAGTTGATGCTACATATTTCATACAATATAGTCTATTTACCTCTATGATTAGATATTAAAAGCTCTTTCTTTAGTGATTACAACATATTCAGGCAACAATCATCATCATCATCCAGTTTTTTATTATGCAGGACACAATTAATCCCTAAATAGGTGTAGGTCCTGTCTGACCGCTCCATGTTTTCTGTCTGCTAGTCTCCCTTGGGCCAGGCCAACCCTAGCTTAATCCCGATGGACATCCTCCATCCAAGTCCTTTTTGGTCTTCCTGGCCCTCTACTGCCTCCTGGATCAACATTCATCACTTTGAAGTACATCCTTGAGGTTGTCGATCAGCAGTCTTTTCAGGAGCTCAGTTGAGCTGACATCATTCTCAGTGGTGACACCACAGATACAGTGGATCATAACTCTTTCATTTCTTCTATATATAGATATCTATAGGGGAATATGTGTGTGTGTGTGTAAAAGGTAAACATAAATAATAACAAATGGTACAGTATATAGAAGGAATATATTAATTCAACGCTTGAAATAGCAGGAAGAGGATGTGTGCGTTTGTTAGATAAGTGTGTAACAGGCACCACTATGGAGTTACATACCTGATGGTGCTGGTCAACCTGGATCACAAGTCTGTCTGAGGTTATGCCACATTGGATGGCACCCAATTTACTTTTGGGTGACTGGATATTTATAGAGCAGGTGTTGGACGTCCACAGAACTGAGGCTGAGCTGGTTCCAGGTGGAATGGACTGCTCCATGTTCTCTAATCACAGCAGGTTCTGTTGTGGAGAACCTTGTTGAAGAATACATGGCAGGTCACTGACAAAGGAGATGCTGGAAAAAACCAGTGAGAGTGGAGACTTCCATATCTGATGGGTAAGGTGGCAAGTTGCCATCTAGTGTCATTAAACCAGATGTTGAATATCTCTTCAGCATTGTGCTGGATACAGGTGTCGAGACCCATGAGGAGAAATATGTGACTGTAGCAAGAAGGGTCATTGTGGAAGGTTTATATAGAAGCTGTTGCATGATAAAGTAGTTCAACAGGAAAAGAGCCGAATGTGCATTGATTAGGTTCAGTCAGCTCGTAAATGTTTTGAGCTGATGAAGCCTGGAACTGAGGGTCAAATGGAGAGGATTGGTTAACTGGGAATAAGAATGTTTTCATTTTGGACACCTTCACCCAGTGGAATATTGATTGCATGTCCAAGGAGGAGGTTGAGAAGCCCTCAACATTGTAATTGACATTGACAACCTCTGACTTACTTGAGTTGATACCAGATCAGATATCGTGCTAGTCTCCATAAGCCCACTCATCATTGCATCATCCAGATACCACATGTTGAATGCTGTGATGCTCCCAAAAGCAATGTTGTCTACCCCAAGATGAGTGGGTTCAATGTATCACCCAGTTGAATGCAGGTTGAAGTTGATATGACCTTATCTGCAGTGAGAAGCATGCTTGGAGACCCATATGACAAGTAGGCCAGTATTCACAATTGTTCCTACAATTGAAAAACAAAAAATAAAATAAAATGTATGGTCACTGAGAAACCAGATGGCCCCTAAAAACTGGGAATTTTCTAGGGTTGAGAGAAACAATGAAGTTCTGTGAACTGTCACTTGTTCACACTTTAGGCCTTATATAAGTACTTCAAGTATCGAGGAGTACTCTGTTGAGAAATGGTCTAACCAGTTTCAAACTGAATCCATCCTGATGTGTGTGTGTGTACATATGTATATTTATGTATGTATATATATGTGTGTGTGTGTGTGTGTTCTCATCATTCCATACAATCAATACACACTGCTATACCTTCATGGAAAGGTATGTGGGAAAAACAACCACTAACAAAGCATAAAATTGTGAGTAAATAAATTTTAGAAACTTTATTTCTTTATAAGATCTTTTGAAATATTAAATGAACCAAATTGATTCCCTTCTGCTATTATCACAATTGAGTTTTTTTTTTAATGATTGAAATATGAATGACGATGGGCTTTTTTGCAGTTCAGTGAAGTGTAAGCAAGTTAAAAATTATAAAAGCCAGCTTCTAATATAGAATTGATGTTTTGGAAATATTAAACCTCAGAAGAAAACACTTGATAGATTTTTAAGTCGAATTTATATGATTTCTCTTCTTGAGAAACTAAACGAAATGGTCTAGCTGTTGAAATACACTTCCTAGTCAAACAAAATATGTCTGTAAACGAATAAAAATTATGTAAGAAATCCTGTATCTTAGTAATTACAGTCTTTATGAATATTATGAAGTTCCAGTAGTTCTTGCTTCAGCTTTCACGTATATACCTATCTTCAAAAAATATGTCTCCGTTTTTATATTCTGACGGCGTGACTTGCTTTATAAAAGAAACTACCCATCCAATGATCCCGCGATCTTTTCCAACAGGAATCTCTTCAATGTTTTTGGAGTAAACTTTCGTTGATCTTTGATGTGTGTTTTTCTTTTTACCGTTGAATTCTAGTTTTACAAATTTAATTTTTCTACCTCGAGTCTGGGACCTTGTTCGTGGACCGTGTCTTTTTAATGCTATGAATCCACCCTTCATTTTATCAATTTCTTGATTTATTTTAGAAATTGTATCGTCGAAACTCTATAACAGTTAAAACAACTTTAACTCGTCTACAGCAACAATGATTTTAAATTATTTTTTCTTTTTAATCATTTTTTTATTACATCATTAATTAATTTCTACGTCATAATGATCAGAATGTAAATTTAAAATATTGGTTCTTACGTGTTCGAAGGTTTAATGACACCTGCGGGTAGCCAACTCTGTGCCGATGGTGGTGAGTAGGGAGGTGGTCCTAGGGCCAAGGACACCAGAGCCTCTCAAATTGTTTAAAGGGAGGAATAAAGGTATCTTCAGATTGGAGATGTTACTTGAATGCTTGCAACAGATCTGAGTTTGGTAAGACACTGAAAAACCAGATGATGATATTAAAACGGGCATATATTCACACCTCTAAACATTCCCGCCTCTATATCTTCCCGCCCCCTATATATTCCTGTCACTAAACATTCAAGGGCCGATATCAGCCCTAGTTTTTCTGAATCATTTATCAACAAATATCATTTGTTCTGCTTCTCTCATTTTTTTCCAATCTTTCAGATATTTTCATATGTTGCAATCTTCAGGCGGGAGGTGTTCGATAACATCTCTCTATCCAATAACACCATTATACTTTCTCTTTACATTGGCTTCATAAAACTTATAAAATATGTTCATACATCTGGGTTTTTTTTCTATCATTTCCATAATGTTGTTATCATACTTCTCTTGGGAAAGTGTTCTTGCACTGCTCCAAGAACATATTACAAACTCAGTAGCGTAGTTGGGGAGGGTGGTCCACCTGGGCGGCACTTTTGGGTCTTCTGTAGGATATAAGCGTTATTTTAATGTTGCGGCATATTATTATAATTGTACACAGACTAGTGTATATATATATATATATATATGAGGGGGGGGGGGGGGTTTAACATACACACATAGGTACTCTATGCCGAATTAAAAACTGTAATCCTCTGCATTTCCGGATTCTGAAACTCAGGTATGGTGTTTTACACTCCACTCTTGCCTCATTTGCTCTTAAAATGCACCACCCCATGATAGTGTAAAGATCGTAATCCTTTGCATTTCCCGATTCTGACACATAGCCTTTATACTTCAGTCAATATTTTCCAAATCTTTCAAACTTTAATATCGGCTATAACACACACGCACTTTATTCTTCTTTGATATTTGATATTGGCTATAACAAACACGCATTTTATTCATTTATTTATTTACTTCTTCGTTTTATTGTATCGTATCTTATTATTTTATCTTATTTTTTTATATTTTATTTCTTCATTTTACCTTATCTTATTCCATTATCTGTTTGGCACCCCCCACCACGTGAAAGGGTGGTAGGATTGATGCCAACCCACATACACTCATTCTTCTAAAGACAGCAGCAGTAGAACTAAGGCTGACCCCCTAACACCAATAAACACAAGGGAGGAGGTCAGCTGTACTTAACAAAAACAACCACAGCAGATTGTCTTGCCTCAGGAAAAAAATCTCTATAGACTTTTGACTGAAGAATGTTCTCACAACTGACCAATGGGAGGAGAGTGTCCTATGATGCCGAAATTCGTTTGTTAGAATTCATATGATTCCAGTTCCTCAGAGAAATAACAACCCAACCAGGAGCTGGACATATCGGAGTATTGACGGAGTAAAACACTTTAACAACATGTGTACCTGTCTCTACCACACCAATTCGAACTGCCTGAAGAGGTCACAGCCAATGATGGCTGTCACCGAAATATATATAGCAGTACATCTTTAATAAACGAAACCAAATCTTAAATATTTGACTTAATTATTTTATTTTATATATATATATATATTGGAGAGAGAGAACTTTAAAAGCGAGTCACTGAGCAGTATATATTTTTTGTGGGGACCCGCGCCGGCAAACTGAAGGGCTGACCCGGGCGGAACACTCTAACTATATCACTGTACAAACTACAAGTAAAAAATACCATTAAAAATAATTTCACCCTTATTTCATGTTTCCCTATTTTTAGCTTACCAACATTGCAATTTCTTTATCTTATAATTCTGTGTTTACCAATATCTAAAGTCCGTTGTAAATATAACATCATCATCACGACTGAGAACTAAAAACTATTTACACTGATTATTGATTTTTATAAATAAACAAGGTCTTTTGTATAATCGATCAATTTATTATATTATTAGTTCTTGTCTCATCGAATTTCGAAGGAGCTGAAAAGCAAACTCCATCTACCACGAAAGTGATGTACTATCATATAAATATGACCCCACCTTTCACTCATTGTATCAATTACAAAGGTCCTATATTGATACAATAAACAAATCTTTTTTTTTTTTTGCTTCTCATAAAACGTTTTTTCCTAAAACTTAAATTATTTTTACAATATTAACTGAAGAACTGTGTACATACAGTTTGAAATGTTCCACGCTTCCGGGTAACAAGAATTCGGCTCATCTTTTCTTACAGGAAATGTTTCTTCATCCATCATATAAATCCAATGCTTAAATTGTCATTTAACATTTTAGTATTTTTAAATGTTTACTTAAAGTTAGTCAGGAAAGGGAGCACCCATGAGCCTGTTTTTATTGGGTCCAAGAGTGGTGGATGGAAAGGAGAAAGGCTATCCTCTGACCAGGGACCTGCAACAAAGTAAACTTTATTAAAGGTAACCTGAAACGTTTTAAAAATAGGAAGGGGTCTATTTTGTCAGTCCCGGTAAAATAGACCCCCAGGCTGTTTTGCCGGACATCATGCTTTGCAGCATAGAGTTGCGTCTCTTTACGTTCTGAGTTCAAATCCCGCCAAGGTCTATATTTTAGGCGGGACCGCGGCAAAGTACCGACGCGTTAAAATATTTTGGGCGGGTATCTTTCTCCCTCCCGCTCCCTATATATATGGCCCTACATCATCACTGCTTCAGAGTGTTGGAGACAGCCGGAGTGAGCACAATGCAAAATATCAGAGGAGATAACATTGAAAAAAATATACCACAGTTAATACTGCTAGAATTTATAATTCCATCACTGTGTGACAATGATAAGATTTAAATTCCATATAGACATGTTATATTTTAGGAAGTTTGATAGTTTGAGGGAAATTTCCAGAACATTCCAAGTTTTCAAAATCCATGAGTGGGGAAACACTATCAAATAGTTTTTATATTCAATCGAAGCAGTACTCAAACTTCTGTGCTTGTAATGACAGTATTCCAGGATTATAGAGTTAATGAGAAGTTGGTCTTTGTAACACGGACGGCGACAACCTGATAAATAGGGAAAATATGATTTTCGTCCATAAATTTATTCTGAGGCAGAAATTTTGTATGATGTGGGAAGAAGGTAAATGATAAGATGATAATTTTTTATATGTTTCTGTTGAGTTTAATAAGAGATGTGTTGTGCAAACCTATTGAGAACTTTTCTCAGGTTTGTGTATAATGTCGTTATAACATTTGACTAACATATCATGGCCAGCAGTTTGAGAGGATAAACTTGTAACTTTATCAATGCCAGGAGATTTCCATTTGTTGACTTTCTTTATATATACATACGTATGTGAATAATAATAATGATAATGAAATTATTGTGTACAGTGCTCAGGTGCACTACAACTCATCAAAGGTGCATGTATAGTACATAGAATAATGTACAAATGTCAGGAAAATAAACAGTGTATGAGTCATGATATAATAACATATACATACGCGCGCACATATATATATATACGTGTGTGTGTGTATATATATATATACATATGTATCTTCTTCGCCCACTTATTCCTGTCAAGCATCCATCTCCAACAGATCCGACTGGATCCCCAAGCGTGACCAGCCAAGCTCGTGGTTGTTATCCAACCATCTTACTTGGGGTCTACTCCTGGGGTGACTTTCTGATCTCCGAGCTACAAATCTGTCAAGCGATTCTTTCCTGAGACATTCTAACCACATGAGCTGTGATTTCTCAATTCAGAGAAGTAGTAGTTCTACCTGGAGTGACTTTCTGATATCTGAGCTACGCATTTTATCGAGTAACGTTACTCCAAAGAACCTTCGGAGGAACCCCATTTCGGCCGCCTGTATTCGCGATCGTATTCTTTCGGTCATTACCCAAGATTGAAGACCATATGTAAGGGTTGGCACGAATACCGAATCGATTTTCATTCCAGCTATGAGAATAACACATGTCGAGTTAAATAACACCATGTCGTCTACAACTGCCCGCCAATTGATTGTACAGCCGCCTGTCGTGATACCACTTCCAACAATTCTGTCGATGAAAATAATGGTTTCGGATATAGGCACCAGGAATTTTGGGGAAAGTGGAAAGTCTGTTAAATCGACCCCAGTACGTTACTGGTACTTTATTTAGCGACCCCCGTAAGGATGAAAGGAAACTTCATGAGGTGACAGTGTCGAGTTAAGTAACACCATGTCGTCTGCAAATTCCCGCCAGTCGTGATACCACTTCCAATAATCCTGTTGATAAACATAAACCAGGGAGGCTTAACAAGGAGATCCCTCTGCAATTGGAACAACCTCTCTTGTCTCCCTTTTTGAAAATTGGGATTATCACTCCCGATTGCCATTGCTTAGGTACCTTTCCAGAGATCCAGGCCACCCGCCACACGAGTCAGACAGAGAAAGAATACCTTCTCTATTTAAGGTTTTTAACATCTCTGGCCGGATTTCATCTTCCCCAGCAGCCTTGTTACATTTGAGCTCTTAAGACCTCAGCCTCTGAAACATGCTACAAACATAAATGTCGTCTATTTTTCAATCAATTTTGTAAACTTTCACAGCGGCTTATTTTATCGATCTCTTAAAAGAAAAAAATAATTTCTTATGTTACGGACATTTTTGTAAAATGCCGGGAAGACCAGGGAAACAATTTTGTTCTGAACAAAATTGTTGTTTTTTTTTTGTGATAAATGTATTAATAAAAACAATTTGATTGTAAAAAAATATATATATAAAAAGGAAAGGCAGAGCAAGGGGCTCTTTTTCTTGTTTTAGGCAATGTTAGTTGTAGCTACGAAATCTCCCTCAAACCATAAATACATTTAATGTCAGAATATTATAGAAATGGCAAAGATATTTTAGTCTTGTTCAAATCTATTTTAATAAGCATCTCTACAAAATTTCAATAAAAATTATGAAAGTTATGAACATAAATGTCACTATTTTAGAAAACTCTCGTAAATTTTACGGTGCAAGGGAGGTAATCATGTAACCAGTAAATAGAATAGCAGTGATTATTTCCCTTTGTAAAATTTCGTCCCTTCTAGTGGACATTTATGTAGTTAACAACTGTGCTAGAAATGGCAGACAAATCTTCACATCACACATATATTTTAGAATGCTAGAAATAGTTGCCAAATTTCACTTATTATTTTAGTGATGACCTATGAAAAGAATTATAAATATATCTTTAATAATTGTTTCTACTTTTGGCACAAGGCCAGCAATTACCCAGTACATTACTGGTACTTTATTTTATCGACCCCGTAAGGATGAAAGGCAAAGTTAACCTCGGCGGGATTAAATATATCTTTAATAATAATAACTGTTGCTATCTTTGGTGTTTGTTATATATATATATGTGCTCTACGGTTCTTATATATTTGATATATATTTATCCTTAACGATCCCTCTTTGGATTTTAGTCTTCAAATTTATTATTATTACTATATATATAACAAACACCAAAGATATTTCTGAAGACGGCGGGCAGTGAAGACGTATGTATATTTTCTTACTATGATATTTTGTAATATATTTTACATAGATCAATAATAGAATGGACATACGGGGAACTACCCCCCAGAAATGATCGTAAAATAATTGTTTCTACTTTAGGCACAAGGCCAGCAATTACCCAGTGCATTACTGGTACTTTATTTTATCGACCCCGTAAGGATGAAATGCAAAGTCAACCTCGGCGGGATTTGAACTCAGATCGTAAAGGGACGTAACTATACTGGAAAGCATGGCGTCCGACCCTCTACCGATACTGCCAATCCATAATGAGTTGTACTCTGAATTAACCGTTTTTTGTTTAATTTCATTGTTTTACTATTTGTATATATATATAGTTGTAAAGTGAAGGTGAAAATACATAGAAGTATATTTAAAGATTATTTTTTTCTTTAATCAGACAAAATGAATCATTCTATAATTGTTGCATTAGATATAACCGGTTTCGATTGCTATACCAATCTTATCAAATATTAAATATTTAAAGAATGTTTTTCCATGTATTCTGTGAGCAATTCGAATATGAGAGTTTCCTGTCAAAATATCTTTTATATGTGTTCTCCCCACCGTGGCCTTGATCGTGTAATGGTATCCCTTCATGATACTATTTCCACTTGGTCTGTACACTACTCTGAAGAAATGGCTCACATTCCACCTATCAAACATCTTCACCTCCAAGTGAAATGCCATCCACAGCACCTTTCTCCAGGAATATCTCTATCAGTGTGATATCCTCTTCAGTCCCTCTCTATATCAAGATCCACCCCGGCCCGCAGTCAACCCAAAGATATGTCCCCTGTCGGTAGTGTGTCACATCCACTGCCAATAACTTCCAGTTGTGCTCCACCGGGGTGGGGTCGATAGACTGACTTCTGTTGCCAATGGCGGACTGGGTCTAAAAATATTGGTTGCCAAGAGATGAAGGGGGGCCCACCTACATATAGAATGCTATCATTTAATTTTGATTTTGAAAGTAGGTTAATAATTATTAACTTTCATTATACTTTTGTAGCTGTCTCGGTGGCCTAGTTGGAGGAATCATAGACGGTGATGACCCTGGTCGGGAGTAGGGTTGCCGGTAAACCTTTTCAGTCTTTTTTCTATGAAATGTAAAAGAAAAACTGAAAGACATGACATTACCTCTTGACCAGGATCGAACCTAAGACCAGGATATCCACCATCTCTAGTACCTACCGCTAGGCCACTGAGACAGCTACGAAAATCTACTGAAAATTCATACTTATAACTTTCAAAATTTTCAAAACAAAATGATGTGATGTCGTTGACCAAATGCTTTGCTTAATTGTTTTATTTATTTTGAAAAATGTTTTATTCTTTCTCTTAGACTTCAGGTATTTTTTGAAAGCTAAGCATTGGCCCCTAAAATACTACCACTTGCAATTGGGCAACCTGGCCAGTCTGCTATTGTCTGTTGCAACACCCAACAACTTTCCTGGCTAGGAACAGGGTCCTATCCACTCCCACACGATGTATAGTATACAACCTCCTCAACTCCAAGTCACTCAGCCAACACACAGTAGCTATCCCCTTTTCCACATCTTCCGACTCTTCCAGCCAGGCTTTCTTCACCCTGATTGGGATGTCCACCTTATTTTTCACTAAGGTCACAAAGACCACTCTCAACTTGAGGCCAAATTCAGCTCTCCCAGAGTTCCCAGGTGGCGCTATGTTAGCATCTCTGCCACCCCTTTTGTTCACCTATCACTGTCTACCCCAGCACATTGACTTCTACTCTTTGGTGACATATTGATATAACATTGACTTCTACTCTTTGGTGACATATTGATATAACATTGACTTCTTATATCATTTACTTTGTAAAATGTTTTCTATAACATATCTCTCTCATCTTCTTCTAACCTAAAAGCAACAATCATCATCATCATCATATATTTCTTTCATTTGTTTTCTCTAGATCTATATGTATTTATATATTTTTTATTCATAGACAAGATAGAAGAGAATAGAATAGCTTCTGGGATATAATAGAGAGAGAGAAAGAAGAGAGGGAGAGAGAGAGAGAAAGGAAGGAAGGGAGAGATAGTGATAGTGTGATGTGACAATGGTGTCAAGGTTTGGGTGTCAATTAGAAAGTTTAGAGATGATATATATAAACACAACTGTTTTCTTTGCATGAATGTGAGTATATATATATATATATATATATATATATAATACTGAAGCACAGTCATATATACTGGAACACAGACATATATATATAATACTGAAGCACAGTCATATATACTGGAACACAGACATATATATATATATATATATATATATACTGGAACACAGACATATATATATATATATACTGGAACACAGACATATATATATATACACTGGAACACACATATATATATATATATATATATACACTGGAACACAGACATATATATACACTGGAACACAGACATATATATACACTGAAACACAGACATATATATACACTGGAACACAGACATATATATATATATATGTACACTGGAACACAGACACATATATATATACACTGGAACACAGACATATATATATATATAAACACTGGAACACAGACATATATATATACACTGAAACACAGACATATATATATATATATATACACTGGAACACAGACATATATATATATATATATATAAACACTGGAACACAGACATATATATACACTGAAACACAGACATATATATACACTGAAACACAGACATATATATACACTGGAACACAGACATATATATACTACCTGGGTAGTTAGTACCCTCAGTTAGCCCTACAATGTGAGGGACCTGGGTAGTTAGTACCCTCAGTTAGCCCTACAATGTGAGGGACCTGGGTAGTTAGTACCCTCAGTTAGCCCTACAATGTGAGATACTTTAACTGTAACCCTTGTTTGTGTAGTTGAGTAAGAGAGGGGGGGGGGGAATAATGTGTATGTGTACATATAGGTACATGTGTGTAAATGTTTCTGTGCATATTAATCTACATATGTATGTATATGTGTGTGCTTGTGTATATGTATGACGGTGTCTGAGTGTATATGTCTTGGTTTCCGTGTGTGTGTGTGTGTGTGTGCACGTCTGCTGCTATTGGATGTGTGTGTGCATGTCTGTTGCTGTCTGTGTTTATTTTTCTGTCGGTGTATGTGTATATGTGTTTATTTACATGTCTGTCGCTGTGTTGTTTATATGTACAAGTCTGTGTGTGTGTGTGTATATACGTATATCTGTATGTCTGTTGGTATGTGTATTTATGTGTGTGTACACGTCTATCTATTGCTGTATGTATATGTACATATTTGTGTATACCTATATATAACACGGTCTACCTTATAATAAACGAATCAGATTAACTGATGACAAAGTGTTTTAAGCAGGTATATATATCAGGTGTATAATATATATATTATATAAGTGATAGTGTTGGGAGACGGAGGAGGAAGAAACAGGAATATATTTATGTCATCTTTACAAGAAATGATGTCTGGTTTAGTAAACAACAGGCAGAAGTCTTCTATTTATTCTAAACAACAAAATATTACGTAATTACCAATTTACTATCTCATGTTCTGGCAACAGAAATCATCAGCAGATTGTTCCTGTTATACCAGGAGTATTGTATATGGTAGAATAAATGGCAAGGAACTGGCTTGGAATAGTGGAGTTGGAAGTGGTTAAATATTTCTTTGGAAATTGCCGTGAAATCTACGTTTTTTCTGATTTATTAAGAATCCGACAAACACACACACATTATTTGCCTTTCATCCTTACGGGGTCGATAAAATAAAGTACCAGTAATGTACTGGGTAATTGCTGGCCTTGTGCCAAAAGTAAAAACAATTATTTATATATATATATATATATATATATATATATATATATATATATATATATATATATATATATATGAAAAGTATAGAAATGATTGTCAATAAGCCAACAGTATTCCATAATATTGATTCTTCCTCTATGTGTGTGTACACGTCTATATATATATATATAGAGAGAGAGAGAGAGACGTGTACACACACATAGAGGAAGAATCGACCCCCAGTACTTGTTGGCTGGTACTTTTTTATGAATAAACATAACTTTATTAAGGCAGAATCTAATGGGAAACATATAATTGACCGTCAACGTAATATTACAAATAGAGAGAAAAAAGAAAGACCTGGAAAGGATGAAAGTCAAAGTTGACCTCGGTGGGATTTGAACTCAGAGAACAAATAACCACAAAACATTTTATTTAGTTCTAACGACTTTACCAATTTACCACATATGTGTATAAATATGTGTCTATGGAGCTCTAAATAAATATAACACAGTAAATTATATAGCTTAGTAGAGAGGTTTCTATATATTAATGTTGATAGTTATAAAACTAAGTTAAGATGGCTATCAGAGTTAAACTAAACCAGACAAAGCTAATTTTTCATCAGGCTTTAGTTTGGTTTACTACTCTCTCTCCCTCATATATATATATATATAAATATGTAGTACATCAGTACGCCTATCATGCTATGTATATATATATATACAAGGTGTCCCAAAAATGTATACACACTTCAACAGCATTCTAATATATATATATATATATATATATAGTATTAATATATGAAGGAACAAAGAATCAGTGTTGCATCATATACATATTTAATTACATATTACATATGTTTCACTGTCGATCAGCTCGAAGAACGATCTATAAATGATCGAACCTGACTCTGGAATCAGAAGCTCCTCAGATGTTTTAACATGTAGACACTATATATATATAGTGTCAGTCTAGTCTGCAACTCAAACATGACTCTTCTAAGTATGTCGGGACCCGTTGTTTGTTGTTAATGAAGGGATCCTTAATTTCTTCTTTTTTTTTATGTCTGTTTAATCAATGAGGGATGGGGGAGACAGAGAGAGGGGGTGAACAAGGGTTATTATATAATTTAGATAGAAAATTGTGGGTGGAGAACATTTGGTAGACGAAACAGGAGGGAAAGAAATTGAAAACTAGTGTAGAGGAATGAGGGAGGGGGAGAGAGTGATGGGATACATAGAGGGAGAGAGTGATGGGATATATAGAGGGAGGGCGAGGATAAAAGAAAGAAAGAGTTTAGTCTATTCACACTACTTGCGAGAGAGAGTGTAACTTCGTGTGTAAGAAAATAACATGTTACATACGTGTGTATTATCGTGTGTAATGTGCAGCATAGTGTGTTACATCGTGTGTAATATCGTGTACAATGTGTAAAAGAATATTTACTAGAATATAGTTTTTGGTGTTCATTAGATGTAATTTAGGTTGTAGTAGTTGTTGGTGTACATTAGTATACCAAGATATATACAGTATGGGTATATTAGTAAGTATTGTAGAATCATCATTTAACGTCTACTTTCCCTGCTAGCAAGAGTTGGACAGGTCTACATAGACCAAGTACTGAAGCAGGGCTTCTGACACCCCAGACAGGCCGACGGGTCTGCATCCTGCTTACGTATGGTTATTTTTGAATGCAGAGATGCCATGTCTTTTGACACAAACTAAAGGATCTTCCTAACACCAACCACTTTACAGAGTGTACTGGTTGCTTTTATTGTGGAGATCACCGGCACTAGGGAGGGTGTCATGTCCTTGACACAACTAAAGAATCTTCCCAATCCTTTACTTGGCAAGCTTCCTATGGCTGGATGCCCTTCCTAACACCAGCCACTTTATAGAGTGTACTGGGTGTGTTTATCGTGTAGATCACCAACACTAGAAAGATTGTTGTGTCTTTGACACAACTAAAGGATCCTCTCAACCCTTTTAGGCATGGTTTCTACAGTGAGGTGCCCTTCCTTCACCAATCACCCATACAGTGTACCGAATGCATTTTCATGGCAACATCACCAGAGAGGTTCTTGGTCATGGACCCAAGTGTAGGGCCCTCTCAGCTCTGGGGAGAGGGATATAGGTATTAAGTTATAGGTGTTTGAGGATGGGTAGGGATGTGATCAATAGGGTGGGGGTAAGGTGTAGTGTAGCTGGTTAGTGTATGGGGAGTCATGGTAGAAAGGGAGTGGTGAGGAGGTAGAGAGAGTAGCTACTAGGGTGAAATGGTGAAGATATGTAAGGTCATTAGAGGGGGGAGGGGGCGTAGTTAAATAGTGGTGAGGAGGAGGAATGAATCATAGATGGGTCAGGTCATGTATGCTTGTGGCAGGGTCTTCATCACAGCATAGCTCCAGCCCTCAATTCTTTGCCATCTCAGTTGTAAGGCTTAGTTTCTTAAGGTCGCTCTTCACTTCCTCATCCCATGTCTTGCTGGGTCTGTCTTTTCCTTGGGCTCCAGCCACTGTATAGCTCTGTATTTCTTTATGCAGCTGCTATCCTCCATAGACACATCACAGTCTTCTCTCACGTTACACCCAATTCCTCTTATGCTATGTCGTTCATGCACACTAACATTACACATCTATTGGAGCATATTCGCACCATTTCTCTCCAGCCTTCGCAGGTCTTCTGCACTTAAGGCCCACGTTTCACTGCCATGTACCATTGCAGTTCACATGCAGGCATCATACAGTCTATACTTCACTCTGAGCGAGAAGCCCTTTATTGTCTGCAAGGGTATCAGCTCTCTAAACTTCTTCTAGCCTGTTCTGACCCTGGCTATAACACTTTCAGTTCATCTTCCCCACTGCTAATATTCAGTATTGTATACAATGAGCTAGAGACAAGTTAAATGATATTTCTTTTATTTATCAAGTATTTTATTTAGTATCAGTGTCATTGCAACCCAGTTTTTCCAGCTACGTTAACTGGAATAACATGAAATAAAAAGTGTTCTGTTGAAGGACACAATAAACTAGGAATCAAACTCTCAATCATCTTCTTATTTAAATTAAATTAATTTCCTCTGATATAATTTTAATCTGTTGTTATTTTTTTATATATTTGTATTTACTGATTCATTTACTCCACATACTCCCTCCACAGCACTAATATCAAGAAGTCTTCTTGTGAACGTGACCTGGGCATTACGGTCAGCAGCGATTTGCGTTGGACGAAGCACGTCTCTAAAATTGTCAAGAGGGCTGAGGGTGTCTTAGCATCACTCAGCAAGACCTTTGTCAGCCGCTCTCCAGCTATCTATTTAAGGCTGTACATGGCTATGGTGCGGCCACACTTAGAATTTGCATCACCAGTCTGGAACCCCTATCATTGACTGCCTGGAAACTGTTCAGAGACGTGCAACCAAGCGAATACCATCCATCAGGCATCTTACCATACTCTGAGCGCCTTGCTTCCCTGGGCATGGATACATTGAAGCTCCGACGCCTGGCAACTGACTTGGTAAACACCCACAAAATTGTTAACCATCTTGCCAACAACAACCCTGAGTACCTTTTTGATTTCCATGTGTCTAACACACGTGGGCATGCCCACAAAGTCAGAAAACAGCACAGTTCCTATGACTTTCATAAACATTTTTTCACGCTTAGAGTTGTTGAAGCATGGAACAAACTACCTGCATCAGTTGTTAGCTGTCGAGACACTGCATCCTTTAAAACCTCCATGCTTCCCGAGATTCGCCAACACTACACCTAATGTTCCCCCTCCATACACATACACACATGTATATCATGACTCGTACACTATTCACTTCCCTGACATTTGTATATTATTCTATGTACTATACATGCACCTTTGACGAGTTGTAGTGCACCTGAGCACTTTACACAATAATTTCATTATTATTATATATTTCAATTTTTTCTGTTTCTTTCAGTTTGAAAGTTTTCAACCCAAAACTGAACCAAGTTACTAAATTCTGGTCTAAGAATGAAAGCAGTTAACAGATGAGGTAAATTACAAACACACCAAATTTTTTATTTCATTTACTTTAGTGGATGTTTTTAGAATGTTTATATTGTTGTGAAGAAAGTAAATAACTGTCACAAATCTTAACCCTTTAGCTTTTAAACCAGTCAGAATTCTCTCACCTCTTTCCGTTGTAACCGGCCACTCATACTGATGTTAATGTTTTGTTCTCAAAATAAATAATATCAAAATCTCAGATTTGATATTATTTGAGATAAAATGTTTACAGTGAAAATACAATAGTAAATAAAGAGTAATGTAAATGGTAAGAGGTTAAAACTGATTCAAAATAACTGTTAAAGTGATAAGATCGAAGTTATGAAATAGTGGAATAAGTTTAACAAACATATTTTCCACTATTTGATAGTGGTTTTCAGATGTTACTCTATGAATTAGAAATAGCAACCAAATCCCTCTCAACCAAATTGGAAAGATCAACTCATTTATCTATCTTCCCCCCCACAACATTTTTTCATAAATATTCCTAAGAATGACAAAAACTAATAAATGAGTGATCTTGGAATATAAAATACTTTCCTTTTAGTTTCCCCAAATAATGGTTTCTAACATTGGCACAAGGCCAGTAATATTGGAGTGAGGGAAAAGTCAACTGAACTCACAAGAATAAAAGGTAAAGTTGACCTCAGTGGTTGGATTTGAAACTAGAATGTAGTGGGACCATAATACTGCAATGTATTCCATCTTTGGCAATAATGGTTCTACTACTGCCCTTCTCCATTGTCCTAAACAATATCAACAAGATGATGGCTCTAGCACTCTGGGTTGGAAATAAATCAAGACAATGTTGTTATAAAGAAATTAAGAAAATATTGTTTATATAGAGCTAATAAAATTTTAGTTCAATGTTTAACCACTACCAGGCTTTATGTAAAAATTAACAGTAAATGAAAGTATTTTTACAATATAGAAGAGCATGATGAACATTGCCAAGAATCTGCAGCAGAGTTCAGGGGAAAGATGAACACGGCATCAATTTAACTTTATCAAACTCTTCTGCTTCTCATCTTACCAAGGTCATTCTAGCATGACTGTTATGTTTAAGAAAAGACTGGTTTCTCATTGAGTCTTGAGAGGGAACAATTGTATTACAATATCTTTTTTGTTTTGTGTTTAGTCTCTATTTGGAATGTCGTCGTCTGGTAATACTAATTGGTCATTCTGATTCCCTTCTTTCTTCATCTTGTATTCCTGGGCCAATGTTTGAAAATGCTGTTTAAAAGAACAGAAAAAGTATTTTCAGATTTTTCTTGCAGAAAAAGATGCTAAATTAGGTGTCAGACATCCTGAAGACTGAAATGTGGTGCTGTGGCAGCCAATACATAGATAAGATAAACTGGGAGATAAACCACTGATTGATTGTCATACTTCAAAATGATACAAATCTGAAGATTGTATCAGAAATACAAACAGCAATGATGGATTATGACATCTGGCATGAGTTAGTTTCACTAGTTTGATCAGAAGATCAGATGAGATGATCTGAAGTTACAAATGGGAAAATTATTGATCAGCTGAGATGAGATGAAGTTATAGGTGGGAAAATTATTTACCTGAGAATTCTGGAATTCATTGTACAAAGTAAAGAGAACATGAAGAGCTTGTATCATATCATTGTTGTGGCTTGTCTGATACACTGGTATGTCTAATATAGAACAGATAACTTTGATGTAGTCAGCCAAGCTGATATCCATATTGGCACTTGGTAACGACACCTAGAACAGTTAAAACAGAAATAAGTAGGAATTGTTTTAGATGAAATTTAAATATTTAAACATATTTACAACAAATGTTTTCAGGACATTACTAAGGCAGGAGCTAGCCTCGAGGTCTCTATGACAAGCTTCATACTCATCATGGGGTCCTTTTTGAGACAATGGTCAGATGCCCTTCCTGACATCAACCTTTTTAGTCGCTTCTTACACCATGCAGGGATATTTTGTCAGAATTTAAATAGTTAAATATATATTTTTTAATATATAAACATTATAACAAACACCCTTATACACTACAGGAGATATCATATGTATGTAGAATTAATGAATGAGCAAAAAAGATTAATTTTATAAAGCTTTTCAAACCATTTCAAAAATACCATGACCATCACTGTGAAAATGTAATGATCACCTGAGAAAATATCAGGATCAATACACTGGTGTTCATGAGGATTGAGGCTTTGAGCCAAGAAATGAAGAGGAAACAAGGTTTCTGAAATATGATATTACTATTTGTGACATGAATTTCCAACCAATGATTCAGTTCCTATCCAAAGATGGCAAAGATATTAAAAGGTTAGGATTAAAAGATGTTTGTCCTGGCTCTTTGTGTTCAGAGTTCAAATCCAGCTGAGGTTAACTTTCATCTATTTGGGGTTTGATAAATTGAATAACAGTCCATGGCAGTGGTTGCTTGGTAGAATTGTCATTTAGAATTGACAAGAATTACCAAAAGATAACTTACTTCTTTGAGTAAATCTTCAAACGCAGGTGGCCATTCCTGCATCAGACTATCAATTGGAGGCATATTTCTGGAATATAGAAAAAAATACTAGAAATAAATGAGAAATGCTGTTGGTAACCTTTAGTAGATTCTGCTGCACCGTCTACTTGAGATGATGAAATAGGTATGAGACACTTTCTACAGTTGATACAAATAACTAGAACTTCACAACAGTAGAAATAATAATCTACAGAATTACTATTGTTGTTGTAACAACTCACACAAATCTAGGTTTAGTTAGCCTCCTATGAGGTTTCATCTTTCAGTTGTTACAACTCACACACATCTAGGTTTAGTTAGCCCCTTATAAGGTTTCATCTTTCAGTTGTTACAACTCACACACATCTAGGTTTAGTTAGCCCCTTATAAGGTTTCATCAAGTCCTCTCAACCTTTTGTTTTGCAAGTTAATGTAAATCCAGTGTAACTTACTTGGTGTAGTGTACATTTGGTGGAGGCTTGGATCGATGTAATTTATCAATATTCTGGATCCAGTTGTCAATCTGTTTAGGATTTTTCTCAGCATGTTCAAGACTTTTGACAACCTGTAACAAAGAAAAAAACAACTTTGTTAACTTTTTAAAAATTAAAGGTAAAAAGCCCCATGGTGGTACTTCGTGAAAATTTATCAAAGTATTTATACTATCATCATTATACTAATATTGAAACATATACTAGGGGTTGATGAATAAAGTATCAGCCCAGGGACAGTGGGCTGGCAGAATTGTTAAAGGGTTAAACACGATGCGATGTGGTATCTGATTCAGCTGTATATGTTCTGAGTTCAAATCCTGTCTCCTTTTGCCAGGAGTTGTGACAGCCAGCTCCTTTCATTTTTAAAACTAGAATTAAGTTTAAAGAAATGAGGTAAGACCTTATAAGAGGAATGAACAGGTGTAAGATATGAGGAATTAGGTCTTAGATTAAGGAAAACCAACTCATCAATACTTGCAGTACAATAACTAACTGAGAAGTGTAAAGATGATGTGTTATTAATACATTCAAACTAGTTTAGTATGAACTCGGAGCAATGAGTAGATCTCTGAGACCAGTGAACTCTTCACATATCCTGCAACTAAGCTAAATATATATTTAATTAGCCATTTACCCAGTAAGTCACTATAGGTTCTTATGTCAAATGATTTTCATTTACTTTCAGAATACGAGAACAGAAAAAGGCTTCAATGCCTCATAATTTATTTTTTTTAAAGTGTGAAAATATTGCAATGTTAGAGGCTCCATAAAAATGATGATAATGAAGATAAAACATGAATAATTAAAGTATAGTTTAAGGAGTAGAATCGGAAGTAAATTATAATTTTAATACAATTCTAATAAAAGAATCATTGTCTAGAATACTTAACATCTGCTTTGCAGTTGTCTGTTTTGAAATGGTCCTCAATTGTAGGTCTAACACAGTTGGGTCAGACTGAGCAGCACAAGGTTCATCTAAGACTGTCAGGCCAACCATGTCAGGTTTCACATCTGGTCTTGGTATCTGTAAAATAAAACAATGCATTGAGATAACTTTAAAGTTGAATTAGGGAAACTTAACAAAAGAAAATCATGATATTTATAGAAAAAGCATGAAAAGTTAAGGTTTGAATGAAGAATTAATATAAATTGTAGAAATAAATTATCTCACAAAGTGACTCCACATTAAACAATAATTCTCAATAGTTTCACTTACCTTAAGGAATGCATCTGTGTCTCCCACTGATGGAATGAAGTCTGGAATAAAAGGCTTCAGCTTGTGTTCTAATTCAATAACTTGATATGAATATCTAGAAAGAGAAACATAAAGCTGTGAGAGTATAGTAGTTAGATTATAAGGATTGGGTGGAAGACGTTTAGGGAGCTACTCCCACTGTTGACAACAAAAAGATTCTCCTGGCATACACAATTATGCCAGAAATGGAAGAACCAAGTTAAAATATATCTACTCAAGAATATTTCTGTTATTTCTGAGACTAATGTCTCACTTGTTCTGAACTCAGCAAACTAAAGATAATTATAATTCTTTCTTCAATCAAAATAGTTTAACAGGGTTTTTTTAAATCTAGAAAATATTGATTTTTTTTTTGTAATTAGTAGAAGATCACTAATTTTGGTGAAGAGTTTAGTAAATTAAAATGACTAATATTTGACGGCTACTTTATTTTATCAACTCAAGAAGAATGAACGTCAAAGTCGGCCTCAGAGGCATTTGGACTTAGATTATAAAAGATTGTAACTAAATACAACATTAATAATTCTGCCAATCAACCAGCACTATGTTAACCCTTTAGCTTTACATTACTCTAAAGCTCACGGAGGAGATGACGAAGGACCGTGACAAGTGGAGAGATAATGTGTTGAATAGGACTCGTTCCACCCTTGCAAGCAGGTAAAAGCGGACATAAAATGATGATGATGATGATTTTCTTGGTAAAGGCTTTACCAAACATAATTTTGAATTTATGAGATTTTTGATATTATTTATTTTGAGAACAATACTTTAACATCAGTATGAGTGGCTGGTTACAGCCAGTTTGAACAGAAAGAAGTGAGAGAATTCTGACTGGATACAGTCAATTTAAATGCTAAAGGGTTAACATGATTTCTTTCTACAATCTGGTTAGAAAACAAACAAAAAAAAACAGCAAAAAATTAATGAATAAACACTGATTCTTACCTTGAAATATACTCAAATAAATCCTTGATATCTGAGCTCACCTGTAGATTATCATAGTCAGCAGGATCATATGCACTGTAGAAGAAAAAATTACATTGGAACTTATCATTGGAATTTAGTCCCCAATCTCTCTTATTTTGTTTTACTTTGGTAACTCTGGAGGAACAGTGAGTGCCTGTGACCTTTCAGGCCTTTTCAGACCCTCTGGGAGGAAAAAACAATGTCATTGATGTTCTCTATAAATTGTTAAAGAACCATTAATTTGGTTAGGACATGAACGGGGAAGGAGTTTTTATACAATAAGTTATGCCTTAACCTTTTTTTGACACCAAACCACCTGAAACTGCTCCTCGTATTATGATATTAAGTAGTTTATATTTATCTAAAAACCTTTCATCGTAACGTTTTATTAAGTTATATTTCAAACACTAGCTTTATGAAAGAGATATTACAAAATCCCTCCAAATTCTCAATTCATCACCATCATTTTATGATGGTAAAGGTCAGATGGGTTGCAATGGCCTTAAGGGAAATATAATGTAGCAACTCTAGAGGACTTACCCTTCAACTTGAACATCATCATCATCGTCATCATCACTCAGATCAGAACCATCATCATCATCATCAGATAAGTTACTATTTCTTCCTAAAGACTTACCAAGAAGTTTCTATTAAAGAAAGAAACAAGGAAGGAAAATAAAATAAATAAATAAATAAGCCACCCAACATCATTCTAACCACATGTCCATAGTATCAGAGCTGTGCAGCTCTACCTGGAGTGACTCTGATCTCCGAGCTATGGACTCTATCAAGTAACATTATTCCAAAGACCCTTTGGAGGTTAGAATGTCTCAGGAAAGAATCGCTGGATATATTTTACAGGCAAAACCAACCAGCAGGAGACCCCGAACAAGATGGTTTCGCTTGGGGGATCCAGCCGGATCAGTTGGAGACATATACTCCTGGCAGGATCTGCTAGGAGTGTTTGAGGACTCTGCTCCAACATCAATTGTCATTCTATCATAAACATCAGCAACATTGAAACAGAAGTTATCAGCAAATACTTACCTTAGCATCATCATTTGAGGTGGTCAGCAGGTGAGGACTGCCAGATTGGTCAATGTTAGGTGTTGGTAACCGACCTGGAGGTGATGAAACACAAAACATTTATAGACAATAAAACTCACAAGAAATATTGTGCAACATTATCACCATCAACATGTGTATATATATGATGATATATAGGTATGAGTGTGTGTGTATATATATATATATATATATAATTTTTATATGCACTTTTCTATGCTGGTATGGGCTGGCCATGATGTTTTGCAACTGTTTTACAGCTTCCTGATATGCATGTGTATGTCTTCTAAATACCAGTAGACACACAGAATATTTATAGATATGTAATTCAACAAGCCAGTTACATTGAGACTCTGTTATAATAGACAGAACATGGCTTTAGGAAGGACAATTAGCTGACTTACCAAGAGGGTTATGTGACCTTGGTGTCGGAGTATATGTACTGGGAATATCATCAGCATCAGGAACCTCCAGGGATTCATCATACGGCTGGTTCTGATGAAGTTGGGACTGAAAAACATTAAAGACACTCATGAATGGATCTTCACTTCACATTTACTCTCACTTGATTTCATTGTTTGGTGTTCATGACTTGTGCAAACCCTCTAAAACTAGTGAGATTGACGCAGCTAACAATTGTCACTGAATAAACTTGTAGAAACTTCTAAATGCTTCTAGACGTTTGAAATATATCTTATTAATATTGACTGATTAAAAATTTTAAGAAATAACATCCTATTTTCACAACTGTATATCTAAAGTTGTTGAAACATTTTCGTCGCCACATTTCTCTTAAAAGACGCTGTTTTATTGTCATTTAATTCTGAAAATAATCAAGATTTTGAAGAGACTTAGTAACATAACTTAAAAAAAGGTCTTACATGAAATTGTCAGATTTTTAGATTATTATTAGAAAGCACTGCCATCCCTCCTATCGGTCACTAATGATCATAGTTTTGCACCTAGAAAGTCCACCACCCCCGAGGCACATGCCCGGGCAAGGTTTGTTTGTGGAAAACCAGCAGTCATCCATTCTCCACATCAGTTTGTGTGTGTGTGTTTTAATGGTTTAACAATGACTCTTCAACGAAGTAATATTATCTTCATTTATTTAAAATTCCTGCTGTTATATTTAAATTTGTTATTGTTAGAACATTATTTTTATTATTGATATCATTTAAAATATTCTCCATAATAAACTAGAACCGAGTAACAAAACAAAAACAAAAAAAAACTTTCTTCCCCGACCATCAAACAAAACTATATCCCAAAGAAATGATTGAACTCTTAACAACTTATATTACATAACACCAATAACCTGCACATATATATATATATATACATACATACCATCCTTATCGAGCCCTCTTCCGATTTGGTCTTCGTAATTAGTATTACTATATATATACACACACACGGGGAAAGAAATGTGCGATATTTCTGAAGATAGCAACAAGTTTGTTGACATTAGATACACATATTTCGGAATAAACTTCAAGAAAAATTTCTGATAGTTTTAAATATTATTTTCTAATTGAAACGAGAAAGGAAAGATATTACAAGACATTATTACTGGGCGGTAAATAAAACCTGTAAATGTTCATAAATAACATTAATAAGTAATTTACCTTAGAAGTATTTGAAGTATCAATCTTTGGAGTGTGCGCCATCTTGATAAACTGTGACAAGGGAGACAACTCTAATTAAGTCCTTTCTCTCTCCCTCTTATGTCTTACTATTATAATAACGTACCAACGTTATGTGCTTCTGCTTCATATTTCTAGATTAGCGAAGGGAAATATGAGTTAAGATGTTCCTGCCTTTCCCAAGTAAACAAAGTTTCGAAATGAGGACCAATATTTTTTCTTTCATTCTTACTATTTATTGTTGTAAATTCATAGTTAAGCTATACGCAAGATAACAGCAAACTGATTTGTGGAACTTTATTGTATGTGGTAATTAAGTTAGATGAACGGAGCTGTGAATGTGAAGATGGGATGGTTTTAATCTATCGATGGACACAGTATCCTGTGGTCCTCCAATCAGGAGTTGAAATGACTTGTCTCGTGAATGAATCACTTCATATGGTCCATCGTAAAGTGACATTATGTCGTGATCAATGGAAACAAACTTCGCCTTGTGGAGGTCATTTAGTACAGAAGATCTGAGTGTACGGTGCGTTAACATGGGAGCACGGCATAAATGGCCCACGTTGTCTCTCTCAGCTGTTCGAGATTCTTTTTGGTATCCAGCTCTGTCTTCGTGTTTGTAATTCCCCCAGCACAGTAAACGGAAGGCCACAGACCATTTCTGTGGAAGAAATGTTGAGATCTTCTTTTGGGGGTAGTGTAGATTCCCATCATTACCCATGGAAGCTGGTTGATCTAGTTAAGTCTGGTTATGAGGGATTCCTTCAAGTGGCAGCAGAATCTCTCCCCTAAGTCTTGAAGGTGATAGGCAGTTGTATGTTTCATATTGAGGCCAAAAAGTTCATATACGTTATTCTACAGCTTTGAGGTTGGATGAGATATTGTCTGAAACACCAAAACGGATGATTTAGTTTAATTTGACCAAGATTGAACTCACAACCATGTCTTTAATATTATCTGTGATCTCAAAAAGCTTTCAATACCGTATCATACACAGCTATATGGATAAAGCCGAAACGATTTGGTTGACCTGATCATTTTATGGAACTCATCCGGGCACTTCATGATGGAATGAGAGCACAGATGACATGTCAAAACAATACATCAGATGTCCCAATCACCATTGGTTTAAACCTTATTCTTCCTATTTCTTGCCATCATGCTTTACAAAATTCTGCCTAATAACCATGGTGAGAGATCAATTATCAATTTGATGGTGGACTCTACAATTTGTCCAGACTCCAATTCCGAAGACTGACCAACAGGCCTCATATCACTGAACTGAAGTATCCTGACAACAATGCCTCACCTGTTCAATTACACCAAGAAAAACAGGAATCTGTTAACTTCAAAATGCGAAAGATCGCTTTGGTCTGACAATCAGCATCCAGCAGACTAAAATACTTACACAACCTGCTCCAACTCAATTCTTTCAGATTTCAACATCACCATCTCCAATACACCACTGGAATAACTAGTTCCAATACCTTTGTAACATCCTCTCCACACAATGTAACTCTGACAAGACATCAGATGCCTCTGTCACTTTTGGAAAACTCAAGTTTTGGGATACAAAAACCAGGCTGTTCTGTTGGTCAAATTACTCATTATCGGAAATGATGGAGGTCCAACAAAAACAACACTTTAAAAATGTCTGGCCTGGTTTTTTGCCCTCCTCATTCCTCATTTCTGAGGGTTGGGGGACCATAGACAATTGCTGAAGGTTGGGGGACCATGGAAATTACACCAATGTTCATCAATATGATTCTCATCAGGTAAAAAGTGACGTCAGTTGGTCCCAAATCCTCATCCAACCACATTGCTTAGAAGCTGCAGCTCATGTGTTTTCATCAGATAAAGTTGTTGGCCACTTGAAAGGTTGTGATCAAGATGACTAAGGGATTCCATATGTCCCAGTTTTGAAATCAGAGAGATCCTTCAACCAGACAGACTGCCATCCAACACTAATGATGTAGTAGTCTAGCAATTATAAACTTTTCCAAATGGAGTCTTATACACTGGACTAGTGTCCCATTTAGGTAGAAATCTTATACAATGGACAAGTGTCTCATCTTGGTGGGAGTCTTATACACTGGACTAGTGTACCATCAGGTGGAAGTCTTATACTCCCAATCACTCAACAATTCAATAACTGTCCATTTTAAAATATATTTATATGAAAACTTTCCAACATAATGTTTTTATCTAGGAATATTTTAAGTTGTTCCAAAACATCAGCTGAATGAAAGGGCTCATTAAAAAAAATAATTGAAATACATAGGCAATGTTCTTCTTGAAAAATATAACATGTTTAATGCCAAAGAAATTGGGATGTTTCAGCCAAATCATCCTGTTTTGGGACAGACTTTTTTCCTTAAACTAAAATTGAACAAAATCCATAGAGATAATGAATAAATTATGGTTTTAATGTCAACCTTTTAAACAATATAATGAAAACACAAACACTATTTGTACAAATGATATTAAAAAAATGATCAGAATTCATTTCTCTCTTTCTTTTGATGCTATGTAGCTGAATTTTTCTTTTGACCACTTGGGACATTGTCGAATTCATCTAAAAATTTCTCTTGGCGTACAGCTGTCATGGAATAGATATCTTCAGTTTGTTAAGAAATAAGAACAGAAATTTGTAGAAGGAGTTAATGCAATTTCCAGTTTTTTTGGGTTTTTTTTTACAGTTTAATCACAAAGAGAAAGGTAGGGTCCAATGCCTCTAACCCTTTTTGGGGGCCTCACAGACAGATGGCAAATACGGGGACTTGGTGTGAATACTTGCAGCAGAGTGGACTCTGTTAGAGGCATTGAAAAGTCAAGTAGTGATATTATACTGAGTGACCTCAGAATACAATAGTTGGTGGTGTTAAAATAGACAACAGATTAAGTCAACCAAATATTTTTGAGGAAGGATCAGTGTGGTGAGTCTAAATTATGGTTTGTAGTCCCCTAGTAAGAAGCAAAGGGGTTGTTGAGTAGAAAGGCCCTACAAAAGCCAGGGATCTATGGGTATCACACCAGTACATAACTGGTACTTTATTTCATGACCATGTTTCGGACTTCCTCTACCACACACGAGTTATCTACCTTGGATACTAATCTTACGAAACAACAACCTTGACAAAAACATCTAAATATAGATTTATAGCAATAACCTTTTCTACTTTTGGCACAGCAATAATAATAACCGGTTAGATAAACAGGACGATGTCAATTAACTTCATACCTCACAGGGAAGTTTTTATCAATCTTACTCCTTTATATTATTGAAAAATAAACCATATCTGTCAAAATATTGGAGTTGAAGGAAACATGATTAATTTCAGTAAAATTATAAAGTGAACGAGGTCGTCCTGCTAGAAACAGAAGTTAATTCACCCTAAATACTCTAATCTGAAATAAGGAAGCGACATATTAGATAATATAATTGTCGAAATCCCTAAAAAGATCGCAATGGTTTCGATTGACGTGGGGTTACAAAACAACAAAGATTGTATTTGTTATATAAAGTCAGGTACATATTTAGTATAACTTACATTTTGTGTCTGAATTGTGAAAAACAATAGAAATAAAGAGCTACAGTAAAGTAGATTGATACGTGTAGCCTTAATATAATTTCCAGGGAGATTCAGCATGACATAGTATGTGAAATAGGTCCTCTCCACCCGACAGACCTCAACTTTCTCAGACTCCACCTATAATTTCACTGACGTAGCTATGGTAAAAGATACTTGCTCAAGATGTCATGAAGTGGGATTAAACCCGAAGCCCCCATAATTGTGAAGGGAACTTGCTGCATCCTACAGTCTATGTTTCTAATTACTATCTATGCTTGGCTCGTCTCGTTTGGAGATCCAGCCGGATCAGTTGGAGACGTTTACTTCTGACAGAACCCACTTGAAGTGTTTGCCACGACCCTCCCAGGAATAAGTGGGAGAGGAAGATTCTAACAAGTGTCTAAGAATGAAGTAGTTTAAAATAAACAAGGAAGCTAAATACTTTTCTTTTTTTCAGTTTAATATATTTACCTATATATACAACATATTTTTTATTGGCAGCATGACCCCCCCCCCCCCCAAATATAACAATATATACATATATATTTTTTTAATTTTAATTAAACATAAAACCAAACAAATACTTCGTCATGCCACAAAATATCAATTTATATGTAAATAAACAAATATATATCATTGATAACCTTGGGAAAGGAATGAACATCACAACATCCTATATCTAAATCACTAGAATTCTCGTAATGAATTTGTTTGTGTATGTATGTGAGTATATATACATCAACACAAGTTAACGTGAAGGATACAGATGGCGAGAACGCAACCTCCGATTAGAAAACCTGTCATGAGGTTTCGACGTTTCAAACTTCTGAGGCTCTGGGCCCTCTCTTTGTTTATACCCTCAAGTTTACGAACAAAATATTTCTGTGATTCACTTAAACCTGGGAATTCTTTCTGCATATCGACCTTCGGCATTTCTTTGCTGTCCGCCATGTTTGATTTTGAACAGGAAGTGACGTTTTTACGCAACACGGGAAGTGACGACACAGCTGTAAGAGATGAGGACATGGCAAGATGTTACCAACTAAAGAAACGTCAGGAAAGACAAGACCGGGGACCAAAGCCACCGTTTTTAACAGGCAATGTGGCCTGTTGTCATCAAAAGTCGTCAAACCTGATATTGGCAGAAGGCCAACCTTTTTTGTGTGTGTGTGTGGGGGGGGGGGGGTGATTAAATCGGCTTCAGTGTGTGTACTTTATTTATCGACTCCTGTAAGGAAGAAAGGCAAAGCTAATCTCAGCAGGATTTGAACTCAGGGCTGTAACTAAATGATGCAAAGCATGTTGTCCAATGCTCTACCGATTACTGCCAAATCCACCAAGTGTTTCATTATGAATGTGTTAAGCTGTGATCATGTCAAAACTATCTCAGTAACCAGATGTCATATATGCGGATTTTTGTCCGTCATCTGTGACATTTACTCCAGAAGAACCCCAGGTTTCCATGAAATGAAGTATTTTAATAAAATGTTAATATAGACGCAGGCATGACTGCTTGGATGTTGTGACACCTTGACCAATGCTTTGTCTCCTACTGTAGCCTTCAGTTAACTAGTGCCATGACAGTGAAAACTGGTGTATCATCATCATCATCATCATTTATCTTTCTCTGCTGGTAAGGGTTGGACAGACTGTCACTGGCCAAGTCAGAATTTAATCTCTGCTGCTGACCTCTGAGTGTACCAGGTGTATTTTGTCATGGTATATATCATCATCATCATCACCGTTTTACGTCCGTTCTTCCACGCTAGCATGGGTTAGACGGGTTGTCCTGTTGTGGGCAGTGTCTGGTCGGCTTACCATGCCTTGCTCATACAGGAACTGATTTGGCTTGATTTCTACAGCTGGATGCCCTTCCTAACACCAACCTCATTTACAGTGATAATAATAATAATAACAACAACACTAATAATTACAATAATAACAACAACAAGAACAATAATTACAACTTAAACAATAACAAGATCAATATTAACAGCAGCAACAATGAACACAACAATACCAACAGCAAAAATAACATCAACAACAATGAACATAATACCAACATCAATAGTAATGATAACATCAACAATAACAACAGCAACAATACCGCCTACAAAAGAGAGTAAAGGATTGTAATGGTGTGTTGGTTTGTTGTCACTTAGTTCCAATAAAAGACAAAATGTAATACCATGTTATGTTGGGTAACTTTTAGATTCTATATCAAAGTCAATGTGTTTCACAAATAATTATTTCTACTTTTGGCACAAGGCCAGCAATTATCCCAGTACATTACTGGTACTTTATTTTATCGACCCCGTAAGGATGAAAGGCAAAGTTAACCTCGGCGGGATTTGAACTCAGACCATAAAGGGCCGTAACTCTTTGCTGCAAAGCATGGCGTCCGACCCTCTACCGATACTGTCAATCCACCGCCCTCTGTGTTTCACAAATAATAATATAATGAGTCAGTTGAAATATTTAGATCTTTAGTTTTGGTCCCTTTCATCTTTCCAACAGAATAGAAAGTGTTAATTTAACTGGAAAGAATCGGTTCTGCTCAAACATGACTCAATGCCTTTCATTAGAAACCAATTGAAGTTATACAAGTGGACTTATCTCTGTTTTACTGCTCAATGAGGCTTTTGATATCACGTACATTGTTGGGTGTAGATAGTAATAATGCTATATATATGTGTGTGTATGTATAAAGTTATTTCTGTATACATACAGAGTGGGTAACCAAGACTACACCAATGTGTATATAAATATACACATTTTTGAAATAGAAATTTCTCTGACTTGAAAAATGATAAACACCTTTAATTAATTTTCTGGCCTAACTGGACCTTCATAAGGTGAGTATATACTATCTAAATAACTACAAAGAAACATGTATTTGATGGGTTTAAAAACTCCATTTGCTCTTAGCATGATTCTGAAATAGATGTTCTAATTTGCACTCATGTTGGCAATTAATTAAGATATATATTAAGAAGTGTTTCGCTAAAGTTATATTTGTATGCATAGTTTTTGCTGAGAACAAAAGATGCTAGACAAGGTTCAATTCCAGGTTAAAAAGTGTAGAAGAGTTCAGAAAAGAGAGTGCATCCTTGTTCAAAGAATACACTCAAGAAAAAGCATGGAGGGAACTCTATATGTGGTAGCATATATAGTCCTTTGATAAAGGCAGAACATTAAGCCTTTACCATTCATATTACTCTATATTTACTATTGTATTTTCATGGTAAAGGCTTTACCTCACATAATATCGAATTTATGAGATTTTGAGAGCAATACCTTAATGTCAGTATAAGTGGCTGTTTACAGCCAATTTGAACAGAAATAGGTGAGAGATTTCTGGCCGGTTTAAATGCTGGGAGTGAGGCAAGAAGGTAAGTAGGATTCATGTGCTACACAACTGTTGACCCCACAGGATGGTACCACAATATAAGGTAAGGTCAATGTTAGGGCTGACGTGGACCCTTAGTTCAGACTAATTAAACACTAAAGAGAGAGTGAAGGAAACCTAAGGAGAGAATAGGAAAAAGAAAATAAAGAAGAGACAAAAAAGTAGTATACACATAAAATGAATATAGGTTCCTTTATGTGGTATAAAGTTCTCAGGGTCATAGACAGATTACCTGAATAGTGTTAAACAATTATAATAAACAGGTTAGCCCTCTTTATACAAACTTGAAAAAGAAAAGAAATATTGCATCTGGGTGTGTGTGTGATTGTGTTGGTGTGTATTTAAGTGAGTGCATTTTAATATAGATATGTATGTACACACACACTATATATATTGCATAAGTCGACCCAACCGAGAGACTGGTTGTATAAGTTAGCAGTAGTATAGTAAGTAAGGCAAGGATATGAAGACAGGCAGGGCAGCTAGACCCTCATGGATAGTTGTCTAGATGCTGAAAGCAGGAATGGTGGGCCACACCATAGTCTCCTGCATTCTAAACCAAGTTATACAAAATGGTGTCATACCCAATGACTGGTGTAGCAGCATTGTTAACTGTTACAAGGGCAAAATTGATGCTCTAGACAAAACTATAGAGGCATTAAGTGGGTTGACTAGGTCATGAAGGTCACTGAAAGAGTCATAGCACAGCTGATTACGGATCGAATTAACCTATATAAGATGCAGTTTGGATTTGTGCCAGGTAAAAGTATCACAGACACCCTCATCCTTGTGAGGAAACCGAAGGAGAAGTATCTAACAATAGGTAAATGCTTCTGCTTGGCTTTTGTGGACCTAGAGAAAGCTTTTGACAGAGTCCCTCATTCCATTATCTGGTAGGTTCTTCGAAAACTAGGAACAGATGAGTGGCTTGTGAGAGGAACAGCAAGCAAGGTCGGAATTAACAATGACTAGTGAAGAATTTAGCGTGTAGGTAGGTGCTCATCAGGGCTCAGTTCTTAGCCCTCTCCTGTTTATTATCGTCCTACAGGGGAGTTTAAGACTGGCTGCCCATGGGAACTTCAGTATGCAGATGACCTAACCCTTATAGCTGAATTAGACATGTTTTTAAACCTGTAATACAACAAACATCAACCACAACAATGTTGTAAACTTGTCTTACTAGAATTGTAGTTTTAAATTGTTTTTTTACTACATTTTTCTTTTGAAAAAATTAATTTTTTAAAAATATCTTGATATACGAATTTCTTTTGTTTGTTCATTTTTCTGGCATGGGTTGGATAAGTTGTCATGGTCCAACACTAAGTGGGTTATTAAACAACATCTCATTCCTATGAAGCAGTATTTTTATAGCTGTTTGCCCTTCACAACGATGTAGTCTTAGGTTTTATCCCATGGTGAGAATTTGATAGAAACTGCATAAAACCTGGCTGTTAGTACAATATAATTTATAATTCCCAGTGTGTATATATATAGATACAAATCCTATGGTCATTCGTGACCGAAGGGTGTCTTCACCTTTTTATATATATAGGCAAAATAATAAAATTATGATATATTAGTTAAACATTTTATGCATTAGGGAAAGTGTCTTGATGTTTTGGATGCTACTCCTTCATCAAAAGAGAGAAATAAGAAGATAAGAGATACACATACGTACATATATACACATTCATATATACATACGTACATACACACATACATGTATGTATATACATATATGTATATATACGCACATACATACATGTGTGTATATAGGGAGATAGATATAGATATGTATATACATATATACACACATACAATATATACATACATACAATATATACACAAATACGTATATTGTTTGAATAAGATTCTATCAAAACAAATGCCAGACTTGTTAAGCGTGCTACATCAGGTGTTTCAAGTTAGATTACCTGAACAATATTAAAGATAAGATTACAATGAATTCTTAGGAAGAAACTTCTAGAAAAAAGTCCTTTTTAAAGCAGCAAGTTTCAACACTCAGCTGAACTTATCATTCTTGAAAAGAACAAAGAAATTGATAAGATATTGGATTATTAAACAATAACAACAACAACAACAATTGTGCAATCTTGTTGGTAATGTTACTTGAGAGAAAAATGACAGTAAATTGGTTCAAATAATAATTTTGTCAGCGTAAAAATAGCACAAAAATAATTTCAATAAAATAGTAAATTATGTTACGTGAAATATTTCTAAATTATTTATTGTGTTCCAATAAAAACATTATTTGACTTAACAGAACTGTTAAAGTAGGGGACAAAATGTTTGGTAATGTTTACTTTTGAGTATCTGTGTTGTGAGTTCTAATACTATGTCAATGATGATGATGAGATCACACACATGGTAGTTGTGGGTGTCAGGTAAATATAAGATGTAATGTATGAAGAATACATTTTCAAAATGGATGAAAAGTGAATGAAAAGCGAAAAGTTGGAAAGTTGACAAAATGGAAAAATTAAAAATTAAAAATTGAAAAAATATAAGAATTAGAAGAATATAAAAATGGTGGAGGTCATGGAATATAATGTATGATATATAACACATAAGAGTAGTGAAATATATGAAACAGGTTGTTTTTGATGCTGGGTTACCCACAGTTAGTGAGGCTTAACCTTTACCATTTACCTTTATATTTTCACGATGAAGGCTTTATCTCACATAATATCAAATCTATGAAATTTTGATATTATTTATTTTGAGAACAATACCTTAACATAAGTATGAGTGGCCAGTTACAGTCAGTTTGAACAGAAAGAGGTGATAGAATTCTGGCCAAATATGGCTAGTTTAAAGGGTTAAGGGGTGGTAGTGGTTGCTGACATAGTCTTGATGGGGAGGGGGGTCGCTACACACACATATATATGACTATCTGCCTAGTGTTGAGGATCTTAGCCCTATGTTTGGCAAGTTTTCAATGGTTGGATGCCCTTCATAAAACCAAGCCCTTTATAGAATATACTGGGTACATTTTATCATAGCCCCAGCAGAAGTGAGTTTAGTATGTGTGGTTAAAAAACAGCTTGGCAACTAAATAATTCCTTAAAATGTTCTCATAGTCGAAATAATGGAAGATGAAGACACAGAACTATTAAATACAATGTGTATAACAAAACCATGTGATTACAGAAGACAACACAACAACAAAACAACACGTGATAAACGGCCATATTGAAATAGTTGAGATATTTCTGAGGAAATGTAAGAGGAATATTCATATCCGGATAAAGATGATTTTATATAAATAACTATTTTATGTCTACATACCAGTAAATATGATACAATGGATGTTTATTATATATAAAAAGTTATATCTGTATATATACCAGTAAATATATATATATATATATATATATATAGACACATACATATATACCACTGACACCAAACAACAATATTTTCACTACCAACACCCACCACCATCAGCAGATATCACTAAGGAAAGTTCTACTTAGTCCAATCACTCTACATATTTAAAGCTAACAGATGTCACATAAAAAACCCCCAATTGTTGTCTTAAATAGTGGACATGTGTTGGTTGGTTTCATGTTTTTTCCATTTCCTTCTGACAACCATTGATAGTTCTTGATATATCGAGGTGACAACTTGGTAGAGTTGTTAGGACATCAGAATGATTTCAGCTTTTTCTTCTGGCTCACAGTCTGAGCTCAAATCCCACAACAGAGGTCAACTTTACCTTTCATCCTTACAGGGTTGATAAAATAAAGTACCAGTAACGCACTGGAGTCAATTTAATCAACTTTCACCTCTCCCTTCATTACTAGCCTTGTGCCTAAATTATAAACTATTATTTATATTGATTAACTATTATTACGGTTATTTACATTGGGATGCACACATTTAAAATTTTCCCAATGTTTTTTTAAACAAGCACTTGATTATCCAAGTATATTCCACAATTGGTGGGGATAACACTGGGATTCCATATAAGTCCTTCATTACTGACCATTCTCTCCAGCTTCCATTGTCACAAGGACACTTCATTGACAAGCTGTGTAATTTCCGACAACACTTAACATGTGACATCACTAACTTTGTTATTTTTAGACAATGGCTTTCTTAGTTATTCTTTATGGCTGATCTCTCCTCTACACATTACACCACCACCTCTACTACCTACGCTACCATCATCACACCACCACTGCTACCGATACGACCACCATCCCATCACCATCACTACTACCTACACCACAACTACCACCAGCACCATCATCACCAATACCACAAAGCATTCTATCTGACAACCTCTCTAATGATGATGATATAACTGCAGTCACTCCTGCAACTGGCTGCGTATCTCTCTAGAAATATCTTGTGGGCACCATTTTATGCCAGTTACTAAAGTGTGTGTGTGTGCACTGAATGTATAATAAGAATAACTATTACCTACATCATTTGGCATACACATTAATTTCTTTTGTGCACAGGTTGTAAACTGTAAGTGCATGTTCAATGATGCACAGCTTAGATGGAACACTGCTCACTGCTTTTATAAACTGACTCAAACCGTGCGAGAATTTTGAATAAAGTAAGGTGTGGTGAGACTAAATAATGTTTATTGTTAGAAACATAATACAACTACATACATAACCATTGGTGTGTTATGTAATATATATATAGAGAGAGAGAGAGACGCACACAACCATTGGTGTGTTTTTTTGTTTTTTTCCTTTACTTGGACTACCTTTTATTTTCAGTATTTATCTTTTGTGATCCTGTCTCTAGTTTTGTATTCCTCTCACCAGCTGAATGTGGGAATATATGATGAGTTAGTGTATGTTGTAGGTGAGCTTTAAAGTATTTAAAACTCCTGAAGACCTCATCTCAGGTAACATTTCCATACCAAATTACCTCAACTACAGATAACACTAAAGTAGTTTGTTAGTTGATATCAACCACAGAATATCTTTTCCTCACCCAAAACAATGAGACAATCGGTCGGCTTAAATAACCAAATTAAAGAAACTATTTTTGTTTTCAAAACAACAGATTAAGTTTTCACCAACTGAAGCAAACCCATTTTTCATTCTTTGTTTTTATTGCTCTTGTTGTTGGTAATGATGATGTTACTGTTGTTGTTGATAGTGGTGATGGTGTTACTGTTGGTAGTGGTGTTGCTGTTGTTGTTGATAGTGGTGGTGGTGGTGTTACTGATGGTGGTAGTATTGGTATTGTAAGAATTTTCTACCTATGTTAGTCTTCATTGCTAGGGAGTAGGGTGGTGTCAACCAGATGATCTATATATATATATGTGTGTGACTCCTCCATAAAATCAGAACGTCAGCAGTCCATCTGAGGAAGGAGCCCTGCGAGGTTCAATGGCTATTGCAGTGGGTGTCTGGCCATTGTCCCAGGGGTGCAGAAGGAGCCCTGCGAGGTTCAATGGCTATTGCAGTGGGTGTCATTGGCCATTGTCCCAGGGGTGCAGAAGGAGCCCTGCGAGGTTCAATGGCTATTGCAGTGGGTGTCTGGCCATTGTCCCAGGGGTGCAGAAGGAGCCCTGCGAGGTTCAATGGCTATTGCAGTGGGTGTCTGGCCATTGTCCCAGGGGTGCAGAAGGAGCCCTGCGAGGTTCAATGGCTATTGCAGTGGGTGTCTGGCCATTGTCCCAGGGGTGCAGAAGGAGCCCTGTGAGGTTCAATGGCTATTGCAGTGGGTGTCTGGCCATTGTCCCAGGGGTGCAGCCAAGACATCACCCGACCTAAATGTAGAGTGTTTCACTCTCTCCCCTTCTGTTGCCTAATAAATAGTCCTTCTTTCTCTACTTTCTTTTAGAACCAGATCTGCCATTCTTTACTCCTCCGACCCCCCCTTTTTTCTTTCATTACTTAATTTTGTTTTTATCTCCTTTTTTAAAAATATTTCCATCATTCTATAACTGTTCAATAAATCCAAGGTAATTACCTCCCACTCACCCTAATCAAAGACAAACCATATCAGCTTTTCCTTCCACACCTGTTTCATACAAAACATTTGAAAGTAACTTTAAGTAGCAAATGAGGAATTGTCATTATTATCTTATCTCATTTTTCCTGATAATGACATATCTTTCATATACACACACATATATACATACATGCATACACACACATATATATGTGTTTGCGTAGATATATATATATATATATATATATACATGCAAATACACACATATATATGTGTTTGCGTAGATATATATATATATATATATATATATATACATGCACATACACACATATATATATGCATGTATGTTTGAATCAAGAAAAAGAAGAGATGGTATCACATATTCAAAATCAGTTTATTTCAATACATCATATATATATGTGTGTATATAAATATGTATGTATATTCATACACACACACACATATATATATATGTGTGTGTGTGTGTGTGTGTGTGTATATATAAATATGTTTGTATATATTAAAGCCAAAAGTAAAATTTAATAAATATATTAATATCCTAAGTGAAATCGTGTTTGTACATGAAAAATACTTGGAGAATTTCTTGTGAGGTTGGCTGGTTGGTTGGTTGGTTGGCTGGTTGGTTGGTTGGTTGGCTTATAAGGTGGTGGTGGTGATGTTAGAAGGGGTGGAGATGATGATGATGATGATGATGATGATGATTCACAAATGATTTGATCTGAGATCCAGAGTTTTACAAACCAACTCTTTAGCTGTCTGGTAACATCAATATATTCTGACTACCTGTGTTGTTATATACCCACTATAGTGTCACTGTTATATACCCACTATAGTGTCACTGTTATATACCCACTATAGTGTCACTTTTATATACCCACTATAGTGTCACTGTTATATACCCACTATAGTGTCACTTTTATATACCCACTATAGTGTCACTGTTATATACCCACTATAATGTCACTGTTATATACCCACTATAGTGTCACTGTTATATACCCACTATAGTGTCACTGTTATATACCCACTATAATGTCAGTTATATACCCACTATAATGTCACTGTTATATACCCACTATAGTGTCACTGTTATATACCCACTATAGTGTCACTGTTATATACCCACTATAGTGTCACTTTTATATACCCACTATAGTGTCACTGTTATATACCCACTATAATGTCACTGTTATATACCCACTATAGTGTCACTTTTATATACCCACTATAGTGTCACTGTTATATACCCACTATAGTGTCACTGTTATATACCCACTATAGTGTCACTGTTATATACCCACTATAATGTCACTGTTATATACCCACTATAGTGTCACTGTTATATACCCACTATAATGTCACTGTTATATACCCACTATAGTGACACTGTTATATACCCACTATAGTGTCACTTTTATATACCCACTATAATGTCACTGGTATATACCCACTATAGTGTCACTGTTATATACCCACTATAATGTCACTGTTATATACCCACTATAGTATCTGTTATATACCCACTATAATGCCACTGCTATATACCCACTATAGTGTCACTTTTATATACCCACTATAGTGTCACTGTTATATACCCACTATAGTGTCACTGTTATATACCCACTATAGTGTCACTGTTATATACCCACTATAATGTCACTGTTATATACCCACTATAGTGTCACTGTTATATACCCACTATAATGTCACTGTTATATACCCACTATAGTGACACTGTTATATACCCACTATAGTGACACTGTTATATACCCACTATAGTGTCACTGTTATATACCCACTATAATGTCACTGTAATATACCCACTATAGTGTCACTGTTATATACCCACTATAATGTCAGTTATATACCCACTATAGTGTCAGTTATATACCCACTATAATGTCACTGTTATATACCCACTATAGTGACACTGTTATATACCCACTATAGTGTCACTGTTATATATCCACTATAATGTCACTGTTATATACCCACTATTGTATCTGTTATATACCCACTATAATGTCACTGTTATATACCCACTATAATGTCACTGTTATATACCCACTATAGTGACACTGTTATATACCCACTATAGTGTCACTGTTATATACCCACTATAATGTCACTGTTATATACCCACTATTGTATCTGTTATATACCCACTATAATGTCACTGTTATATACCCACTATAATGTCACTGTTATATACCCACTATAGTGACACTGTTATATACCCACTATAGTGTCACTGTTATATACCCACTATAATGTCACTGTTATATACCCACTATTGTATCTGTTATATATCCACTATAATGTCACTGTTATATACCCACTATAGTGACACTGTTATATACCCACTATAGTGTCACTGTTATATACCCACTATAATGTCACTGTTATATACCCACTATTGTATCTGTTATATATCCACTATAATGTCACTGTTATATACCCACTATAATGTCACTGTTATATACCCACTATAGTGACACTGTTATATACCCACTATAGTGTCACTGTTATATACCCACTATAATGTCACTGTTATATACCCACTATTGTATCTGTTATATACCCACTATAATGTCACTGTTATATACCCACTATAATGTCACTGTTATATACCCACTATAGTGACACTGTTATATACCCACTATAGTGACACTGTTATATACCCACTATAGTGTCACTGTTATATACCCACTATAATGTCACTGTTATATACCCACTATTGTATCTGTTATATATCCACTATAATGTCACTGTTATATACCCACTATAATGCCACTGCTATATACCCACTATAGTGTCACTGTTATATACCCACTATAGTATCTGTTATATACCCACTATAGTGTCACTATTATATACCCACTATAATGTCACTGTTATATACCCACTATTGAAACCCTGATGTGTCTGTATGAGCCTCCGATAAATGGTGCTAAGACAAAACCATTCAATATGGGAGTCGGACTCCGCCAAGGTTACATGCCATCACTTCTCCTGTTCATTACTATCATCAATATGACTGTTGAATGTGGTATCACGACTGGCAGGTGTGAAATCAGTGAACAGAAATTGGCAGACGACATGGTGTTACTTAACTTGACAGAAGGTGATCTCTGACTTGCACTTGATAGGTTTGATGCCGAGTGCTGCATGGCTGAAATCAGTGCTGAGAAAACATCTCTCAAGGAAGCCTTTGCAGTGCACTCTATATGTTAAAGGAGTTCCATTGAAGCAGGTGAAGAGGTTCAAGTATCTTGGGACGGTGTTCACGAGTGGTGGAAGACAGGAGGTTGAATTAAGTGCAAGAATGTGCAGTAAGAAGCAGTAATGCACCAGCTGGGGCATTTAGTCATCAGAAAAAGAGAAGTAGGTGTAAAAGCCAAACTCGCTATAATTTTGTAATTGTGCCAACCCTTACCTATGGCCAAGAATCTTGGGTAATTACAGAAAGAATACGATCACAAAGACAAGCGGCCGAAATGGGGTTCCTCCGAAAGTCCTTTGGAGTAATGTTACTCGATAAAGTGCGTAGCTCGGAGATCAGAAAGTCACTCCAGGTAGAACTGCTACTTCTCTGGATAGAGAGATCACAGCTCCGATACTATGGACATATGGTCAGAATGTCTCAGGAAAGAATCACTGGACAGATTTTACGGGCAAAACTGACCGGCAGGAGAACCAGGAGTAGACCCTGAACAAAATGGTCGGATAACATCCATGAGCTTGGCTGGTCTCGC
>OZ024748.1:9744993-9812493 GCA_964016885.1 Eledone cirrhosa
AAATCTTTACGTTTGGACTCTAGTCCTTCATCAGAAGATAGAATGAGAAGATGAAGGAAAAAGATTCTCTGAGAAACAGCATGTGTATTGAGCTAGCCATTCTACACACACACACATGTATAAATAAGAGAGGAGACCACAAATCGTGAGAGTACTCAACAGATGGGAAGAAGCAGAGTAGGTATAGAGAGAAGTATAAACCTGATCGCAACGCCAAGTAAGCCTTTTACAAGGGTGTACTGAACACAAGCTGAAACTGCTTGGCATCCTGTTGGTTTATCTCTTCCTCTATACATGTATATATATATACACATAAACATGTATATAATAAGCACACACCCTCTCTCCTCTCTTTCTCTAGAAGAAATCTGCTGTGATCAGATTTCGTAAGATGGCGAACCGCCAGGTTTAAGAGTGCCCTATCTCCCAATGGTATCCCTATGTCTCCATCAGGAGTTGCTGGTCCATACATACACACATGTATACATATGTAAGTGTCTAATGGTACTAAGATATGAATGCCTTTTACAGTTAATGTGATGTGATAAATAAATATATACACCAGGTCTGTACACAATAGAACCAAATTCCCACTGTCACTGCTCTCGTTATTATGAGCAAATAGAGGCCCAGGTGCTGGCTGCCCTGCATACTTATATTGTGGCTCCATCTCAGTTTCAAGAATTGCCATCACTTGACTTTTTAGCCCTTCAAAGGACTTAGATTCCTTTCTGCATATGCTGCAATCGAAAGAAAAAACCATGTTCCCACAACACACATCAAAGTTGTTTAGATCAAGTGATGTCTGTACATGAAACTTTCTCAAGTGATAAAAGTCCCTGAACTGAACCAATCCCACTCTGAACAACAGTGACAGTTCCAAGAAGAACAGGTCAACATTTGTGGATGCTGTTGAGTCGTAATCCATATTTCAACGTGTTGATGGATTTTGCAGGCGATAAAAGCTACTGGGGTCAATACTGGGTTTACTATTGTTTACCAGGGGGCATCTTCCTGCCAAAAATTTTTTTTTACTTCCTTCAGGGCCCAAGTAAGGGGCCTCATAACTTAACTAGTACAGGGCCTCATTTGTCCTAAATCCAGCACTGACTGGGGTACTTAACATGATTATAACAGACCCAGTACTTGACTGGTACTTATTTTATTGATCCTAAAATGATAAAAGTCAAAGTTGACCCCACACAATTATGGACATGGGTCTTCTCCCTCATTTTACATTTAAAAAAAAAAGTTAAATATGAATTGTGTTTATTATATACAAATATATAAATTGGGGGTAAATTTATAGAAAGTCACCCCCATTAATTCCAGTGGGAAATAATTTTGTTTCTCAAAAAATTTTTTTTTTTCCTCATGTGCTATCAATTAAACTTACTCCCTAATATAGTCCGAAGGACTTTTTTCCCCCGGAAAACGGGTTATGAATAAATAAAATTCTGGAGGGGGGGGGGGTCCAAGGAGCCCTTTCTCCCCTCCATTTGCCGTGGAAAAAAGTCTCCTGTAGTCTAATAATACCAAATTGTGTTTTTAAAGATTGTGTTTATCAGTAATTAATATATAACATGTAATGTATATATAACATGTAATGTATGTATAATATGTAATGTATGTATAACAATGGTTAGTTCTTCTTTTCTTGTTTATAAATTCATTTAATATTATATACAATCTACCTATGAGGCATGATGTAGTGGTCAAAACACTATACAATGAAACCTATTGAAAGAATAGCCCCAACAATAAATATATTAGAAGTTACAGCAATGTGGAGGACATAAACATATATAATATGAAGAAATACTGGTGGAATGTTCCATTTAAAACCCCACTAAAACACAAACATTACAGACCAGACATAGTGATATGGGACAGAGGAAAGAAGGCATATTTAGTAGTGGACGTTAGCTGCCCAACAGATGTCAATATAATGCTAAAGATTGGTGAAAAGGAAAGCATTTATGCTGAACTAATGAGGAATCTGCAGATACTCCACCCTGTCTATACCTTCAGATTTATACCTGATTATTGGTGCACTGGGATATGTTACTAACTGCTTCAGTATAAATCTTGAGAAGCTGGACTTCACAGAACCAGAAAAATCACGGCTAATTAGGACGTTACAAGTACAATCCATTAATGGAACAATAAAAATATGTAAAACATTTCAGAAGTTCAGCATGTAATAACTACATATACACATGTATAGACACAGAATCATATGTACATATATACATATAACTCAAAACATGCAGGTCCACATAGAGACATACATATATATTTATCTAGTTGATGGTGTCTAAATTCCAATGAAAGAGTTTTGTTTCTATGTTAGAAACCGACTCTCTTTCTATTGGTGAACATTTATAAAATAATAAAACCATAACATACATACATAAATATATACATACACACACACGCATATATACACACACAATGGCTGCCTCTCGGTTTCTAGGATTGCCATCCCATGATCTTTTTCTCATACATGGGTGGCAAGAACTTGACTTTTTATCCCTACCAAGGACTTAGATTCCTTTCAGCATATACTGCAGCGAAAGAAAAGGCCATGTTCATGCAACACACGTGAAAGTTGTTTAGCTCAAGTGATGTCTGTACTTGAAACTTTCAAAGGCCTTGCACTGGACCAATCCCTCTCTGAACAATGGTGACAATTATGCCAAAAGAAGAACAGGTCAACATCATTGGATATTATGTTAAGAGTTCATTATATGTATCTTTAGTTAGAATCTTTCTCTTACTCGTATTTGTCTTACTGACTCTACTGATGTCAACCAACAACTTGCACAATTTCAAATTTCATCTTTAAACATCTAGATGACACGCACAGCTTTTCTACTGTGTTTTCAATTAAATTCTTCCATGTACCATAGTTTTTGGCGCTTAAAATACACCCCTCATTCGCCACCCCTACCAAATGAAATGACGTCATGCTAATATGACGAAGTAATTAGACAAACGAATCCCCAAAATCTTCAGTTTCAATTCCTCTTATTTTACGGTATATCTCAGCTTTATATTTCATTCTGGGGGTGATTACACGAGAAACTCAACTATTGTAGTAATAATGGTTTGTAATCTAAGTACAAGGCCAGCAATTTGGTGGGGAAGGGGAGACGAAAGATGATTTAAATTGACCCCCAGTTTGTTACTGGTACTTTATTTTATCAACCCCAGTACCATTACTGGTACTTTATTTTATCAACCCCGGTAATTACTGGTACTTTATTTTATCAACCCCAGTACATTACTGGTACTTTATTTTATCAACCCCATATTATATCAACACCAGTATATTACTGGTACTTTATTTTATCAACCCCAGTATATAACTGGTACTTTATTTTATCAACCCCAGAAGGATGAAAAGCAAGGTTGGCCCTGGTAGGGTCCCATAGATGTCTCAATGATTTTGCCAATCCTATTATAATAATTGTTTCTACTTTTGGCACAAGGCCAGCAACATACCCCAGTGCATTACTGGTACTTTATTTTATCAACCCCGTAAGGATGAAAGGCGGGATTTGAACTCAGAATGGCAAGGGCCGTAATTCTATGCGTCAAAGCATGGCGTCCGACCCTCTACCGATACTGCCAATCCACCGCCCTATTATAATAATGGTTTCTAATTTAGGCACAAGGCCAGCAATCTGTGGGGGTTGTGTTAAATTGATCACAAGTACTTGACTGGTGATGCTGATGGTACTTGGACATAAAATACCTGATCCTCATCCACAGGTAGAGTACAGGTATGGGTGTGTGATTGAGCTTGACTGAGTGTATGTATGTGATTGAGTTTGTACATGTATGTATGCTTCAATATCCTATGCTGCCATGTATGCGTATATATATGTGTGTGTGAGTATGTATGCTGTGTGATGCCATGTATGTGTGTGTATATATATGTGTGTAAGTATGTATGCTGTGTGTGCCATGTATGTGTATGTATATATATGTGTGTACGTATGTGTGATGCCATGTATGTGTATGTATATATATATGTGTAAGTATGTATGCTGTATGATGCCATGGGAAAATGTTAAACTGGAAATTTATCTGAAATTTGAAAAGTCATCTCATATTTGTTACATTGAAACCACCTAAAACTATTGGGATGTGATGTAATCTAATAGTGTGGTGTAGTGTGATGTCGTGGTGTGGTGTTCTATGGTGTTACATAACATGTTGAGTGGACCTATGTTTAAAGGTATTCCAACTACCATCACCACCCTCACAACATAAAAGGCCAGTCCACTGTCATAGTTGGTAGAGCCGTTAGAACATCTGATTAGAATGCGTTGTGGTATTCATTCTGACTCTCTGCTCTCTCAGTTCAAACCCCACTAAGGTCAGCTTTACTTTTCATCCACTCAAGGTTGATAAAAAAAAGTACCGGCCAAGAACTGGAGTTGATTGTTCATGTTTCTCACTTCCTTTCTATCACACACACTTCTCTGGGGCAAATCTGCTGTGTTCAGACCTGGAGAGAAGAGATCAGTTCTACTAGGTTTTCAAAATACCTAAGAAACACTATGTCTCTATAGTACCTCTATGACTCCATCGAGAGTTATAGATTAAAAAGAAAGAAGAAATTTGAGTTAAAGCAACTGGAGATTTCTGTTTCAAATATCCAACGTTCAGAAATGTTCATCTGATATCTCAATTGTGAGACTCAATGTTTGGAGATCTCAATGTTTAGATCTGAAATCAATAAAAGGCAGTGTGGGATCTGTGTGTACCTGGCTTAGAATAAATTCACTGCATGATCAATATGAAATCTGTCAAGGGTCTCATGAGGCTAAGCCCTACTTTAGCAAGGAATATGGTCTTCTGCACACGACAGGAAACCTCCATATACACATATATGGGAAGAGGTTATATACATATGGGAAGATGTTACACATACACATATATGGGAAGATGTTACACGTACACATATATGGGAAGATGTCACGTACACATATATGGGAAGATGTCACCTGCATTAATTAGGAAGCCTCTCCAGATTTCACCTGGTACCACCATATGACCAGATATCTTTGTGCTTTGTTCCTGTTATTTTACTTTTAACCCTTTAACAGTTACATTACTCTATATGTACTATTGTATTTTCGCAGTAAATTCTTTACCTCATATAATATTGAATCTATCAGATTTTGATATTATTTATGTTGAGAACAATACCTTAACATAAGTATGGGCGGCTGGTTACAGATGGTTTGAACTGAAAGACGTGAGAGAATTATGGCCGGTTTAAATGCCGGGTTAAACCTTCTGGCCAGAAATCCTTTGAATATATATATATATATCATCACTACTACTACTACCACTACCACCACCACGTCTGCTATTTCAAACAAATGTTCCAGACTGTCCTAAATTCTGTTCAGTGTTTGTTGCAGTGAAGCATGAAGTTTACCCGAAATGTTGCTTATGATATCACACAAGATTATATAAATGTGTGTCTCTGTATGTTTGTGTGTGTGTGCATGTTTGTGTTTATATGTTACTAGTTGACTACCACTCAGTAAAATGATAGCAAATAGTTACTTATGTCACTCTTACACAACTGGCTTTAAATTGCTTAACCCTCCTCCTACAAAACTGCTGCCCAAGACCACCTGAAACCACCCCAGGTTCTAATAAACATAACTGTTTATTTTACATCATCACCATTTTACCTCACTGGCATGGGTTAGATGAGTTATCCTGTTGTGAGCAATGCCAGGTCAGGTGGTTGTCTTGCTCATACAGAACTGATTCTGGCTTGGTTTCTACAGCTGGGTGCCCTTCCTAGTGCCAACCACATTTACAGTGAGTACTGGGTCCTTTTTCTCATCATCATTGATTTCTAATTTAGGTACAAGGCCAGCAAACTTGAGTCAACCCCAATGCATGACTGCTACTTTATTTTATTGACCACAGATGGATTGGTGGGATTTAAACTCAGAAGGTTAAGAGCCAGAACAAATATCACAATATCGTATCCAACACTCTTCCAATTCTACCAATCCAATCATCTTTCGTAACTTCCATGCTTCCTGAAATTAGCCAACACTACACCTGATATTCCCCCTCCATACATATACACATGTATCTGGCCCTCATCATGGGTAGAACGAGACTTTTCGGAGGCCATGTTTTACAAACGGATATTCCTAATGTAAACCCTTTTTTAGTTATTTCTTACAACTCCCATTTCTAAAAACTACACTAAACAACTTTTATTTAGCAGTTTGATGATGATGACTATTGAACTACATAATCCAATATTTCAAGTCAAGTTCAAAGAGGATTTAGGCTGAATGTCTGGCAAAAACCTTCACAAAATTGCTAAAAGATAATCCTTTTTTTCTTGGCTTTTGAAATTATTTTTTTTTGTTTCAATTTTGTTTCTTTTCTTTTTATATTCTTTCTATCTTTTCTCTTTGTTTTTGGACGATAAAGGTGCAACCATACACCTTTAACGTCAGAAGAGTATGTACCCATATTAAGTTTCAGAGAGCAACTGTGATCAGGATTATTCTACTGAAACTCAAGCTAAACTTTGTTAGGGACAACACTGTTTGTTGTTCAAAGCCACTCTTATCTGTGTGTAGAGGCATGACTATGGACACCTACACATTTATATACATAGGCATATATACATATATATATATTTTACACTTACACATTCCAGTATAGCATGTATATATACATAGATATATTCATACATGTACACATACACGTTTTCCAACGCTCACATGGGTTGGACAGGTCCATTTCAGTACAGCATCTCTCCACTTGCTGTGTTCCTTTGTCATCTCCACTGTGAGTCTCAATGATTTGAGATCAGCTCTCCCAACCTCTGCTCACGTCTTCCTTGGTCTACCTCTACTGTTACTTCCTTCCATTGGGATTTCCTGGCACTTCTTCACCAAATAATCATCTCCCCTGCACATCACATGTCTGTACCAACACAGTCTTCTCTCATGCACACCTCTTCAGATTCCTCTTAAACCCTGTTTCTCTCCAGCCTACACATGTCCTCTATAATCACTGCTCATGTTTCACAGTCATGCAGTATTACACTTCATACACAGGTATCATACAGTCGTCCTTTTGTACATAGGGAGAAACCTTTTGTTGTCAAAAATGGGAGTATCTTTCTAAACTTCTTCCATCCTATCCTTATTCTAGCTATTATGCTCTCGTAGCATTCACCTTCATTGCTAATTAGGTCACCTAGATAACAGAAGCTATCAACCACTTCTATGGATTCTTCATGTGATTGGAAAAGGCTTATATCACTGAGGCTCTTCACACATATATATATCATCATCATCATCGTTTAACGTCTATCTTTCACACTAGCATGGGTTTAGACGGGAATTGTCCCACTTGAGGCAAGATTGGTCGTCTCACTCGTATAGGACTGTCTGGCAGGTTTTCTACGGCTGGATGCCCTTCCTAACACCAACCACACATACAGTGTGGAACTGGGAGGTTTTTACCGTGTTACCTACACGGCCACATTACAACATGGACTGTGTTTTTTTGTTGTGACACCTACACAACCTCATTTATTTAGGACTAGATGTTGTGGTACCAACATAACATTACAGAGAAAGGGGTGGGGTGGGGGAGTTGGGGTAGTGGGATGGGGGTGTATATTTGATTAAGAGGTGCCTTCTGATTGTAGGTTTCGCTTTGTACTTAGGAAAGGCGGGTTTTCTGTATTACTGCGTAGCGCCAAAGATCTCAGTTCCGTGATATTGTCTTAGAGAGGTGTAAGTGTGTAAAGTCGGAATTTATCAAATCGTCTCAGGTTTTTCTGGGTCTGCCTACTCCGTAACTTCCATCAATTTTGATCGCCCTGCACTTTTTTATACAACTGTCGTCTTTCATGCGCATCACGTGACCATACCAACATAGTCTTCTCTCGAGTAAACAGTATCTGATCCCTCTTATACCTAATTTCTCACTTAATTCATTTATACTTTGCTGTTCACATATATTACTATTACACATCCAGCGGAGCATGCATGCTTCGTTCCTCTCCAGTCTGCACACAATGCCCATGTCTCACTGCCATGTAACATAGCTGTTCGTATGCAGGCATCATACAGTCTGCCTTTCATTTTTAGAGAGAAACCTTTAATGGCCAATAGTGGTATAAGCTCTCTGAACTTTTTCCATCCCATTCTGACTCTGGCTACTGTACTTTCTGAGCACCCTCCACCACTGCTGATTTTGTCACCCAAGTAACGGAAGGTGTCCACTATTTCTATAGAGCCATCTGGGCAATATGAGCTAGTATCCTGTGGGCACTTGCTACTTATTGCACCTGAGCACCGGTCACATATAAAATCTACGTTCTTAGTTAGCTTACCTGTGATCCCATTACATCTTTTATGCCCCCATAATTTGCATTTGGGACATAAAATGGAATTTCTGCCTACTCCTTTCCTACACACTGAGCATGGCCATTTCCCAGAGGGGATCTGTGCCCTATTCTCCTTCCTACATATTAGAACTTTAGTCTTAGACAAGTTAACTTTAAGGCCTTTTGATTCTAGGCCATGTTTCCATGTTTGGAATTTCTTCTCTAGTTCAGCCATCGATTCAGCTATGAGCATTAGATCATCTGCATAGAGAAGTTCCCATTGAACTCCTCTGTTATAGCCTGAAGGGCAATAATAAATAGGAGGGGGTTAAGGACGGAGCCCTGATTAACACCAACTTTTACGCTAAATTCTTCACTATATTCGTTGTTAATTCTAACCTTGCTGACTGTTTCTTTATACATGGCTTGTATAGCTCTCACAAGCCATTCATCAACCCCTAGTTTTCTAAGGGCCCACCAGATAATGGTGATGGTAATCATCATTATCATTATCATTACCATCTTATACTTGAGTTTATGTCAACAGAAAGTTTATGAATAATAATGAAATAATTGTTTCTACTTTAGGCACAAGGCCAGCAATTATCCCAGTGTATTACTGGTACTTTATTTTATCGACCCCCGTAAGGATGAAAGGCAAAGTTAACCTCGGCGGGATTTGAATTCAGACCATAAAAGGCCGTAACTCTATGCTGCAAAGCATGGCATCCAACCCTCTACCGGTACTGCCAATCCACTGAAATAATGAAATTTGTGTACACTGCTTGGGTGCATTGTAACAAACTAAGAGTTTTCAACATGGAGGTATAGATATGTATAGTATATGAACATGATCTGCCTGGGAGAGTTGTATCACCAAATATACAGTGTCTCAGGCTTTGATTAACCCTTCCAACCCATGCTGGTGGGTTTGTGTAAAATGATAGTGATGATGATGATATATAGAAAGATCTAATTTTTTCACTGAACGCATGACTAACTGGGCGTTATGTAACAATGGAGAAGGAGAGTCAGATATCTTGTGTTGTATTGTTGAAAGGTGACACATATATACACAGGAGCATGGAAAAGAGGAATAGATGTGTGTGTGTGAACACAAAGAAATGGGTGTGTATATATATACGTTATATATATGTATTTGTGTGAGTCCCGGGTTTAATCAAGGGTAAGCACAGTAAGTAAGGTACTCAATACATTAGTATACTGTAAACACCAAATTTAATATAGAAATGGCTTCTACAGGAATAGAACTGTTGCATTCGAAAGAAATAATTAGGGCTTTCAAATTATGTTGAATGATTTTAATTTAAATAGGAACCCATTAAAACAAGCAGTTTTGGACATGTTGATTATGAAAAGAGTTAATATGTTAGTATAATGTCTGATGAAATATTGAGGGAGAAAACTAGGAATTCTCTAGAATGTAACAGAATCTAACAATAAATCCTGCAGTTTTAGAATGACATGCGTATTATTGTTTTCAAACCATCTTCTACATGATCTGGGTGGTGTACTAATAATATATTAATGTCTTCTTTGCATGACATAGGCTGTCATGCTTCAGCAGTTTTTAGGTTTTTTCTTACTTTTCAATCACAACTCCACCATATATCATTTGGTGTGTGTTTATCTATTAAGGTGAAGTACCACAGTATAATACTAGACATTCAGTTAGACCAGGTACTGTCTGTTAGCGTGAAGTACCTCAATATAATACTAGAAATTCAGTTAGACCAGTTACTTATAAAGTTTTTGGGAAAAAAAGCATCATTGTCATCCCTATATTTCTTCTTCAGCTTTCTCTCTCCTTATTTCTCACTTTAACCCTTTTAACACCAAAGTACCTGAAACCCTCCTAGTCCTAAAACACAAAGCTATTTATTTTAAAATCTTTATATTTATCTAAACATTTTCCATCATGTATGTAAAAAGTTATATGAAAAAATAATGTTATCTCTGATTGAGATGAAGCGAGGGTGTATTTTAATACATATAAAAATGAGAAAGCTCTTTGCTACAACAGCCATTAAAACAGCTAAATGCTGTCAATGACAGTGATGGGCAAAAATGCCTCAGAGGACAAAGACAAGCAGCCAGTGGTCAACAGAGTGACAATCCACAAGGTGGGTTACAGGCAGAAGAAATATAGAAAAGACTAAAAGAGGAGGACAAGGGGAAATGTGTTGTGACCCAGAAGTAACTGGAAGAAGGAAATAAAGAAAAGTGATGACAAGTCTACACACATCTTCACCCTCATCAGCTCTCAAACTAGCAAAATGGTTTCACACAATTTAACTGAAAGTACCATTTTAAAATGCTGTATCGTGCAACAGAAAATTAACTTACCTTCAACATTATTAGAGGGAGAAACCAGTACCCTTTGTTGTGCGAGATTCAACATTAGGGTCTTCCCTTCACCCCCATTTCTTCTTATTAGTACTCTATAGTCTTCAAATTTTGTTCAGTTTCTATAGTTAATAAATATTTCATGGTCAATAGGAAAAATTAAACAAAAATAATAATAATATCCTGTATACCTATAATGAAACTTTACTATTTTTAATGCTTATATTCTTTGTGGTGAGTCTATTTAACTCTTTTATTTTTAAATTTTACCTGACCACATTTTTTTATGTCAATGTAGGAATGTTTTCACTACAAAAAAATTAAAATATACCAAAATTAAACAAGAAAACAACGATTGTTAAAGGGCAAACCAACACATTCGCAACATTGTCCAGGCTAATTAGAAATATTTTTTCAAAAAGGACACAATGTCAGGAATTTAAGAAAAAAGAATAGACATTCTTCTTTATTGAAACCTGAAGAATTATTTCTAAAGCTTTCAGGAATTATCTCCCTTCTTTTTTTACTTTTCTTCAATGTGTGATCTGGTTCCATTTCCAATTTGAAAATTTATTATATCGAAATAAACAATGTGGATGAAATTACATAAATAGCAAAGTTTAAATTTCCCCAAACAAATATGCTAACAATATAGATAGCCTGAATTTACAAACACAAATGCCACAGCTGTCAAAATTCAACACATACACACATATGTCCCTATTAATTACATAAATATTTCACATAAATATATATCAAAAGGAAGCCTTCCTCTAATACATTTTGAGACAAACCAACGCACTAGCAGCATTAGCGCAAGTGATAGCAGGGCTAATGCGCTGGAACAACCAAGCACCCTCACAGGTATCACCTGATACCACGGTAAGGCGAGCCACCAACGAAGACAACTTCGTTGCCAGTGGTCCAGTTCCCCAAACGCCTTAAATGCCACGGGCTGGAAAAAATAGTTTCACGATAATTCCTGGTATTTAAAAATTGTATTCTGTTCAACTGCAGAAACAGTGACCCTCTCATTTTACTGCAGTATCCAGGATGTTGGAAGGAATGACATGAGTCACTGACTGTGGTTTACCAAATGAGACATCTTTCGCTTACCCACCTAGGACCATCTGGTCTCTTCCCATCAATTCTGAATAATCCAGACGAAGGACCGTGAATGGAGAGATTCTGTGCTGAATAGGACCAATCCCACCCTTGCAAGCAGGGAAAAGCGTACGTAAAATGATGATGGTGGCCCACTTAATAAATTTGAAACTTTTTAATTGAGTCACCTGTACTCGGAATGAAATGGATGAACATCGCAAATTCCAATTTCTAGCATATATCTTTCAATTCCTATTTCTTCTATTTATACCAGAAACGTTTGTGTGTGACCTGTTTAACCACTTTGGGTTTACCTCAGAGTTGGTGGTGAGGGGTTCTTAATTAGTCATAACATCTTTAACTTACATAACCTTTTTTATTTATATCTCTTTCTATAGTATGTATTATATAATGGTTTATGATTTATAAAAGAAAGAAATCAATAAAAAAAAATAAGCAGACCTTCATATGACTGCCATATATTTTATACAAACTTTCATGTTGCTCCAGTCTATTCTGCTAACAAAAGTGAGTTGTACTCGTATTTTATATGGCCAAGTCTTGTCATACACACTGTTATGCTGAATCTCCCTGAAAGCTTCATTACAAGTAGATATGTTTGTAGAGTGTGCAGCCATTTGTGTTAATTTCACATGAAGGCTGTTCCATTGTTTGAAAAATTGGAACTCATTGAAACTGATGGAGGACCAATACACACAACATTCATATATTGATATTCCTGCATTGGGCTGGTAAAAGAATGAAAATGCTGCCAATTATTGCAGTGTACCATATAACTTCTTCATGAAAACTATAACAGTGGATATTGTCCTCAACATAAGACTATAACAGTTGATATTCTTCTCAACATTATAAGACTAAGCAACAACCCTCACTCGTGGTTATTGGAATATGACAAAGTTAATTTGATTTTGTTGAATTTTTTTTCAATGATTTTAATGCGGTACTTAACATTGAACGTAGATTTTAGATTGCTTCTTTACTGTGATTGATATTACCATATATATATATAAGAATGAAAAATGGGGTGCTGTGTTGTGGCAAATGTGATATACAAATTAAAATGAAGAATTAGAAATAGAAGCCAGGACTATCCATCATCAGTGGTCTACTAGCCATCATAGGTATTTCTTCGCATTAAAGACCAATGAAAATACAAGGATGGATTCCAATATATTCCTTTAGTATTTCACACTTACATAATACATATTTCTATAGCCTGCTTATCAGATCATGACACGAGACAATTGGCAACGTCATCAGATGTAATGATCATAAAAGATTTAGTTCAGTGACCCCTACTGAGATACAAAATATAAACGAAGAATTGATACAGAGGCAGCCCAGCCAGCGATGCAATCACTAACGGACACCCTTTTACTTATTGCATTACGGTCTGCTAATCGGAATGACTACATCTACCCATTAGTTAAATCATCCAACTTAAATGGTATATGTATGTATGTTATATATATATATTAACCATGTCGTGAACAACAATAACATGAGAAATATAGATCACTTCCAAATAACAATATTTTTATTAAGATTATATTAAAATATGGAAGGTGGCAGATTAGAAGAATCAGTAACGCGTCAAAAAAAGTGTTTTGTGGCATTTAGTTCTGATTTTCTAGATTCTAAGTTCAAACCCTGCTGAGATTAACTTTGTTTTTCATCTTTCCAGGATCGATATAATCAATATTTCCCCTTCCTACAAAAGACTGGTCTTGTGCCAATGTTAGAATCATATTAAAATATAGAAATGTACAAGTAACGGAAACTATTTTCTTGGAATGTAAAATTATTTAGGTGTAGTGTACTTGTAAACAAGATGTAATAGACAGACATGCTGAATATATGTGCTAAGAATTAGAGAGTGTAAGAATCAGCCATGTTGTTAGACATATTACAGACTTGTTGCTGGCTTAGAGTCATTAGACATAATACCAGGTTGTTGGCTTAGCAGTTGGTCAAAATATCCAGGATTGATGTTATGGGGGTAACTACTCTCGGTCCACTCTTTTATAGTTGACAAATGTATAATATATATGAAAGTATGCTGTTGTTTCACAATTATGCTACAGTCTTTTCCTTTCCCCTCTCAAATAGCTCACATTATTCTACTTGGTAGATTAACAGAATTGTTAGATCAGACAAATACATAGTAATATTTGTTCCAGTTCTTTACTTTTCGTTCTTCCAAGGTCAATAAAATAAGGTACCAGTCAAGTATAGGCATCGACTTTCCACCCTCTCCCTCAAATTGTTGGCATTGTACCTAAAGTAGAAATCCCTATTTGTTTTTGTAAGTTGTCCCCCCTTTATTGTATTTCTTCCCCAAATGCTAAGTTTTTTCTTATCTTTGTTCTCACTTCATTCTCTTCTCTACTCTCTAGAATATCTATTACCAAAACATCTTGATGTTTCCCCCATCTCTTCCTTCTTACCTCTCTGGCAGTTCTCTGATTTTTTGATTTTTCCTTTTCTTGTTTCTTCCCATCTTAGTTTTAGTTTTCTCTTTCTTTTACCCTCTATTTCTATTTTAGCTTTCCACTTTACTCTCCCCCAGACACCGCATCCATTCCATATCTCTTCTTCCTATCTTCCAGTTATTCTACAGAAAAAACATGAGCAACGCTTGGAAATCTTGCTTAGAGCGAGAGAGAGGTGGAATAGACATGGGTGATGGTGAGAGAGAGGCGGATAGCAATAAGGGAGGGTGATGGTAGGTTGGACTAAATACTGGTAGATTTTAACAGTGGAGACTTCTGGTGTCCTTGGCCCTAGGACCACCTGCCTACTCACCACCATCGGCACGGAGTTGGCTACCTGCAGGTGTTACCATCGCCAGCTAGAATGGCTGCTCTTCCAACACGTCTATCTCGCCATCCTCTGGGGAAACACCTCTATTCTGTCCGTGGGCCCCTATTTACTCCTAATAGTGAGCGAGAGAGACGGGGGTTGTGACTTAATGAAATACCTTCTTACAACATTCAGTATGATAAGGAAGAGGTGAAAAGATTGAATCCAGAGTGATGCAATGGCTCCCTCTTTACACAGGTGGTGCGACGATAGAGAGATGTTCCCCTCCATACATCGGCGTTATGGTAGTGACGGGGGAGGAGAGAGAGAGCTGCCCTGGCAGAGTAACAAAGGAACGAGAACGGTCGGCCTTCAACAGCATGGCGCTCCTGCACTCGCTGTGTGTATATATAGAGAGAGGTGGAGGTACGCTAAGGAACAGATTATATATAATCTTTCTCACCTTATATCTTTAATCTATCTTTTCTTTCTCATATTATTTTACCCCTCGTCCGTCTTCTACTCTATCAATCCTCCCTCCGTCTCATGTTCTTTTAACTCTTTCTCTTACTACTACTCTTATTCCCTTGTCCTTTTCTCTTCTCCCCTTCACTGCTTTTCTTCCTTCTTTCTTTAGTAATTTACCTCCCCCTTTCTCTCCTGCTACTTCAAACACCCCCCTCTCCTTCATTATATTTTACTCTCTTTCTTTACAACCTTTCTCTCGCATTACATGAATCATCCTCCCTTCTCTCCTCTCGCTCTCATTTCAGTCTACTCTCTGTTCTAGATTATGTCACTCCCTCCCACTACAACTAAACTCCGTCCTCCGGAAGTAGTTTCTCGAATGTTCAGTGAGTCACAAAGTAGAAGCCGTACTCAGAGTTTACTAACTCACACTCACCCTCAATGGAGTGTCACTCACACAATGGTGGCCAACTCTTAGCTTTTCAATTGGAATTACGGGGCTGCTGAAAAAAATTACAGAAAAATCTTAAACAAAACAACCAACGTGAAGAAGAACAACAACAAATATACAACCCAACTATATATATATATAATGTTTTCATTGTTTATTGTTAAACCTTATATATTATTGTAGAGTAACTTTAAAGGTGGGGTTTAACAACACAGCCCTGATATGGAGTTGTTAATAATAGTTGGACATAATTTCTCCTCTCCTTACGGTTGAAATATACCAGAAAAAACAACCCCAAAAGATCCATATGAGTATAAATACCTATGATAATTATTTATTAGTGGTAGAAAGTATTTATTTGTTATTGTTAGCTTGTAATATTAATTAGAATAATGATGATATAAATCTTAGAAGAAAACAGATTGTGGAAGGAAGAAGACTTATTTCTTCTGATATAAACAAGAAGATATTTGAATTGGTTTTGTTCCTGATTTTGTTGAGAAATTTATATTTCGAGGGGGGAATTGTTGGATCTTTCATCTTTTTATTACAAACAGAATCTTATATATATAACAACAAATGTCTGATTATATATTTTAGTGGAAAACTAAACATCACAATATATAATATAGTATAATATATATTTATGTGTATATATAGTCTAATATATATTTATGTGTATATATAGTATATACACACAGATATATATATAATGTGGTATATTAGCAATAGTTATTCTAACAGAAGGCAACAATTAGTTGTACATTAATTTATATTATTTAGTTTCTCTTATGATTCATAATGATTTATTATAACGATGATGATGATACAACTGCGACATAAAGGAAGTTAAAGACGAACACAAAAACTGAAATATTTTATATTTTATATAAAGAAATGTCCATTTGTTGTTCGTCCCAGTCTGTTGTAGTGGAAATATCTATTTCTTGTAGCTTCACTAATAAAATAGTGAACAAAGAAACATCGAATTTAATAACAAACATAGATTGGTTTTTATTTAAAGAAGACCAAAGCTTTGTTTTGTTGAAATCGATAATATAATTAAGGTTTAGTGTCTATAGTTGTTGTGTTTCATCTGTTGCCCTGTCTATCTGTCCATTACTATCGTCTCTCTCCTCTCTCAGAATGATTAAGCAACGTTTCACAGATAGTTTAATAACTCTGGCCATTGTGTTGAGTCTTCTTCGGACAGATGTTAACAATTACTTTAACAGTAATTATATCAGTTACCCTGAGGTCCAGGAGATTATCCTAGGTAGCAGCACAGCTTATGGTTGTGTCAACAATTATATAGACAACACACGTAACCAACTCTACCTCCTGGGGCAGCATGTCCACTTCAAAAATGTCGACTACGGACACTTTTCGACATCTTTCTACAACGAACTGCGCCGGTTGACATCGAACCCGTTCTCCTATAATTACGACGACTACTTACCATATCGTCGTAGTCGTCGTGGCCGACGGCAGCGGGTTCGATACCCAGGTTTCCACACTGATTATTCTACTTACCTGGTTAGCGCTGAACAGGCTTCCAACCCGTCCCTCCTGTCTGAAAACTCTGGTGAAAACCACAACAATGGAGGTGGCGATGAGGACAATAGTAACAACAATGACGACGATCACAGTATTATCTATGACCAATACAACAGTGACCATCACGCCGGAGATGTGGAGAACAGTAACAGTGGAGGGGATGTAGTGAGGGTGTTGGAAGATAGTGCAGATGATGGTCAACAAGGTGGTGGTGGTGATCCGGCTGAAGATGTGGACTACCTCAACAGGATTAATTCCTATATTCACAGTAATGGAAAGAGAGAACAAGCAGCTACAACTACAACAACAGCCCCAGATATTGATGCCGGGGTTTCGAACCCGACTTGTGACAATGTCGACCTTTGTAACAGTAATGACTCACATAATGACCCTCATAACAACAACAACAACAACAACACTGTCGCAAATATCTCCTCCAACTTGGACAGATCTGTTAATACTTCGGATATTGCCTCCACGGGCAACAATACAACCACAGTCGGTGGTGGTGGTCATGTCAATGATAGCCATCCAATTAGCAGTAGTGATCCCACTAATGAGGTAATTAATATATTTTACAATCAGCTTCTCTTTATATATATATATATATATATATATACACACACACATATATATATGTATACACTTTTGTCTTTAAATCTGTATTTTACACTCCTTATGTATGTGAATGTATATTATACAGGATGTCCCCCAAAAAAGTGTGTATACATTTTTTGGGACACCATGTATATATATATATATATATATATATATGCGTGTTTGTCTGATATGTTATTTAGTTGCTCGACCTGCTAGAAATAGCAACCAAATCTCCCACATATCACACTACTGTCTAAGAATAAAGGAAAGATGGGGGATATATTAGATACATTATAGCTGGAGGTTAAATAAAACCGGTTCACGTCTAGAATGTGTTCGATCACGGCTAGATCTGATTGATTTCTGTTGATTGAGGGTGAAACAAAATATTTGGAGAAGTTCATTGAAACCTTTGTAATGCCATTTCTTCACAGGAATAGACAAGAACGCCACAAGTCACAGTTATATATATATATATATATATATATATATATATATATAATGTAGCGTGTCCCTCAAAAAAAAATATATATATATATATATATATATATATATATATATATATATATAATGTAGCGTGTCCCTCAAAAATGTATACAAATATTTGTTAGAATGCTATTGAAGTATGTATACATTTTTGGGGGACCCTGTATATGTATATATATACTATATTTAGGTTTAATCAATACTTATGAAATACATATTGATTATGTTTCTCAATTAAAAAAATCTCCATAAAAAAATCTTCATTGCATCGATTATATTAGTTTAAACGATACCAATATATTAACTGGTAGTTTCTCAATTGATATATACCCTTTAAACGTGTTGGGTGTGTGTGTGTGTATGTATATATATACATATGTGTGTGTATATGTATATATATATATATATATATATGTGTGTATGCGTATATATGTGTGTGTGTATATATATATGTGTGTGATATATATATGTGTATGTATATATATATGTGTGTGTGTATATATATATGTGTGTGTGATATATATATGTGTGTATGTATGTATATATATATGTGTGTGTATTAGTTTAGCTTATGCCAAAATCTCCATTGGGTGGCATACAAGCTAGACAAACTCATAATATATATATATATGTGTGTGTGTGTATCACAACATGAAACAAGTCTAGTTTCCGAGGTGTTTGCTGTATTAAATAGAATTTCAATCTTCCATTGAACGAACCCATGCAAGATGGAACCTGTTTTAGTATCCATGTGGTCTCTGGAAAACTAACAGTTATGTCACTACCATGATGTATGTTGTGTGTATTAAAGTTCTTCATACTGAAGAAACAGATAACATCACATTATTATATGAGTATGAGTAATAGCAATGACACCGAAGATGGCCAGAAGTAGAAACGAAGTTACCATATGGAGAGGATGTGTATCTATGTAGTCTTGCTTACATACATATACACAAGAGTGTGCTGCATCTCATTTACATAAAGTCCTACACTCTGCCGAGTGAATTTTATCATGACGCCAACTCTAGGGAGTTTGTCATAGCTGAAGGGGCCATGACCCTTTGATTGACAAATTTTGTATGGCAGAATGTAGATGCAGGTCTCATTCTGGCAGTACGGCAAATTAGAAGTCGACTCAATCCTGTATCATCTTTTGAAGACCAGCTTTCACTATATCATTCCTTGTTTTCTTGGGTCTTCCATTTCCACAGGTCCCCTCAACTTTGTGTGCCCTGCAGCTCTTATCCAATCTCACCTTATGCCCAGTTCTTTTCTCTCAGCACATTAATACCTTTTCATTCATGTCCACTACTATTACACATTCATTGGAGTGTGCTCCCTTATTGTTTATTTTGTATGGTAATTACATGCCTATAGAAGCAACAGGTGTACACAGGTAAGCCAAGTGGTATTGGTCAGAGAACGTAGGAAGGTTGCTGATATTGAAACCAGGTGTATAATAGTTGTGTAGTTTAAATGTAACAGAGGTCAGCATAAACTCTATCATCTCTCAAATGATCAGCGAAATATCATCATACATTTATTCTCCATGCTAGCGTGGGATGGTCATCATCATCATCATCATTTTACGTCTGCTTTTCCCTGCTTGCAAGGGTGGGATGGGAACTGATTCTGGCTTGGTTTCTTCAGCTGGATGCCCTTCCTAACACCAACCTCATTTACAGTGAGTGCTGGGTGCATTTTTGCCATGGCACCTCCACGACCACTAGATCAATTGACCATGTCTTGCTTATATGTTCCATTTTGGCAGGATTTCTAGTTGTATGTCCTTCCTAAAACCAACACATTTACAGAGTGGGCTAGGTGCATTTTATCAATGAAAAGATATGATAGTTGAAACTTACATATGTGATAAACTGTGTCTATATTTCTTCTTCTTCTCTTGTGATGTGAAGTCAGCTTTACCTTCCATCCAGATTAAATTGGCAGAATTGTTGTTAATCAGGGGAGATGCATGGTGCTATGTGTTTGTTTTTTGTCTGGTTTAACACCACAACCTGGTGCTTTAGCTGAGTCCCCCTCAGGAGCAAGCATTCAGGTTAGGTTCAGTTGTGCTTTGCTGTTCATGTATATTACACATCTATCAGAGATAGATATATAAAGGTTAAGGTAGTTTTCAGACTTGTAGAGTGATTATGTAACAGTTAATGAAATGTTAACAAAACTTTAGATTCTTCTAATCTTGCTTTGTATATTTTTCCTAATGCATTAACAAATCATATATATATGATTTGTGATTTATATACAGAAAAATTGATTGAAGCTAAAGGGTTCATGATTGCAATGAAGTTTTATGTATACAAATAATAATAAATTATATATATATATATATTATAGGACATTTCTCTCTTGTTGTGTTTGATGTATACATACATATCTATGTATATAGAGAATATATATGTTTGATGTATACACACATATCTGTGTATATAGAGAATATATGATATGTTTGATGTATACACACATATCTGTGTATATAGAGAATATATGATATGTTTGATGTATACACACATATCTGTGTATATAGAGAATATATGATATGTTTGATGTATACACACATATGTGTATATAGAGAATATATGATATGTTTGATGTATACACACATATCTGTGTATATAGAGAATATATGATATGTTTGATGTATACACACATATCTGTGTATATAGAGAATATATGATATGTTTGATGTATACACACATAACTGTATATAGAGAATATATATGTTTGATGTATACACACATATTTGTGTATATAGAGAATATATTTTTTATTTCTACATCATTTTCACATGAATATTAATTAATGAATTTCTATATTTACAGGACCTTGATTTGATTGATGTTCTCTACCACCAAGATATTGATTTGGGGGTCCAGAGAGAGGTCTATGACATCCAACTACGACGAGAACTAGAACGGGAGCAAGAACTCGCCCTACAAAAGGAGCGTGAGAAAGTAAGTGTATTTAAAATCACCTTTTAACCGTTGTTGGGTATCTTCAGAGTCACATTAACAACATCTTACATGTTTTCTATAGCATAGGTCTAAGTCTGTTGTTATTTAATGTTCCTGCCCTCGTAGACAGGTCAGAAGACCTTCGTATGGTTTCTATGGGTGCATTTTATTGTGGCACCAAATACTAATGATGTCTTAACCTTGGTATGACTCAACCACTTTACAGAGTGTACTGGGTACATATTAATGTGGCACCAACACTTTTGGGGTTTTGATGTGCCCCACACTCCTCAAGACTACAATGTCTTCACTACTTTACAACATCCAGATTCCTATTAATGTTGTTATTTAACTTATGATTGTTATATATATTTTTTTTTTGTTGTTTTATTTCATTCACTTTTGTTATTTTAGCAAAAACAATATGAACATCTCCAGTTAAAGTTACAAGAAGAACAACATCGCCTCCAACAACAATATCTGTCTGAGAATTATACCCAAGACATCGAAACAGGTTTGTTTCTTTTTACAATTAGTTGGACTTAATTGGTGACCAGTTCAATGTGTTTGTAATGCTGTTGAGCTCTGCATAGGAACTGAACTGTCTAGTCTCCGTAATTCACTATATATATATATCATCATCATCATCATCATCACCGTTTTACGTCCGTTCTTCCACGCTAGCATGGGTTAGACGGGTTGTCCTGTTGTGGGCAGTGTCTGGTCGGCTGACCATGCCTTGCTCATACAGGAACTGATTTGGCTTGATTTTTACAGCTGGATGCCCTTCCTAACACCAACCTCATTTACAGGGAGTGCTGGGTGCTTTTTCGTGGCGCCTCCACGTCCACTTTACAGTGTGGGCTGGGTGCTTTTTTGCGGTGGGGGTGTGGGGGCATATTGTCTATATGCTTCAGCTTGTACCCATGGGAGGTCGGGTACTCTGTATTACTGCGTGACGCCAGTGGTCACGGTCGTGTGTCATCGCCTTTGAGAGGTGTAATTGGGTAAGGTCGGCTTTTATCACCTCATCCCAGGTCATCTTGGGTCTCCCCACTCGGCGGTTTCCATCGACTTCTAGTGCTCTGCACCTTTTTATGCAGCTGTCATCCTTCATACGCATCACATGTCCATACCAGCGCAACTGCCTCTCCTGCACACAGCATTTGATTCCTCTTATGCTCAGTCTCTCTCTCAATTCATTTATGCTTTGTCGTTCACGTATATTACTGTTACACATCCATCGGAGCATGCAGGCTTCGTTTCTCTCTAATCTACGTAAGTCTTCCACCTTCAGCGCCCAGGTCTCACTACCATGTAACATTGCTGTTCGGATACACGCATCATACAGTCTGCCTTTCATTCTGATATATATATATATATCAGATATATATATATATTCTGATATATATATATATATATATAGTTGCAGAAGATAAGTTGCTTATACGTGGTTGTTATGTTGTAACTTCTTGAGGGTAAGCCAGTCCAAGTGATTCAAAAGCACTTCAAGTCAGTAGTTTATCCCAGCTAAGAGTTGGTGATTAGGAGTGACGGAGTATTCATTTATCAAATAAGAGTAGTTAAGACGGGATTATTTCACCATAATTGTTTATTGCATGATATATATTTCTTCTACATGGTTATGCATGTGACTTCATCAGAAGCTTATGCAATCATTAGGATATGACGCTGGTCATGTATTACCTTCCTGTTGTGATGCCAGCAGACATACATACACATATATATATATAAAGTATTTCTTCTGTTTCCCAGCGTTATTTGTTTTGACGAAAGATAACTGAAACCAACTCACAGTTCTGTCATGTTATGGGGTTGTTGTTTTTATGTTACAGGAGAATGGGTTCCACTTTATCATCCAACACCTCCATTGAATATCTCACTAACACCAAACATTCTCGAACAACAACAACAACAACCACAACACATTCCACAGCCGATGTCAATACCTCAGCTCCAAACTGACCTTTCGAACATACAAACCAACTCTTGCCAATACCAATCTTCAAATACCCTGGTAAGTTGTTAACGCATAACATACTCTACTACATAAGATATTCTTTAAAACTATTACAAAACATCTCTACGAATGCTTTATATTAAAAATTGAAATCTTTAAACTAATACTACAAAATGTTCACAATAATCTCTTCACTAAATATAAATACTATAAAGATCTTAATCCAGGAAATGTTACCCCATCAATGGTTCACCTTTCCTAACCCACAGCCACCTTGAAATAACTTCGAGCTTACTGTGGATCAACTTCTGCTATTTTGATGGCATTTTCTTTTACTTACTGGCTCCTGTGAGACCCAACATCTAGGCTCTGCTCAGGACTGGCCGCAGCCTACAAATTATACTGGGTTCGTTAGAAATATACCCAGCTTTCTCATTAATAATCTGGTGTTTGGAACATAACTTAAAGGTTCCTACTTAAAATTTTGATGGAAGGTTTATAAATAAATATGACTTTAAAAGAGGAAGAGTTATACTGGGTTGCTGGTAACAAATCCCATACTTGGTAAAAGGTTTTATATTTCAGATTGACTATATTTAAAATAATGAAGACACATGGTCTTGTGGTTAAGGCATTGGACATATGATTATAATGTCATAGGTTCAATTCCTGGACTGGGTTGTGTGTTGTGTTTGGCAACCTCTCCATAGTGTGTCTTGTACTTTCAATTGCTTAATGCCAAGGAAACTAACCTGATGAGCCTCTGGTGTTGAGACAAACTTTAAACTTTTTACTTTTTACATATTTAAAATAACATTTTACTTATCTCTCTGCTTTCTTTCAAGAACTCTACATTAGAAGAAGCTTTGCAATCTTTAGATATCGACACCAAAAATAATGAAACTGCCTTTGAACTTGAACAGTATCTGGCTAACTGCCCTGTTGCCAACTTTGCCAACACTACCAATGAACAGTATCAGCAAATTATACCGTCACAGTTCAACTATAATCTCCTGCCATGTCACAATACTTCTGCTGTCATCAATCCATGTACCGATCACAACTACCAAGAAGCTTCACAACCTGTTGTGAGTGACATTGTTGATTTCTTCTTTTTCTTCACCTCCTCTTCATTTATCATCATTTTAACATTCATTTTCCCTCCTTGCAAAGGTTAGATGTGTTGTCACAAAACACATCAGTATTTAATCAGAGCCACTGACATCTCTGATTGGCCGGAGTCCTGCATCTCGCATACTTTCCTGTCAAAGACATGACAACCTCACTAGTAATTATGTCTTTGATTTCTTTCCTGTGTTTAAAGTTAACAGATACTGTGAAGTAGAATAAATAGGAAGGGCATCAGCCTTAAAATACCTGCCAAATAAAGGGTCAGGAAGACTCAGCTGTGACAACTTTACTGTGAGTTCCATGATAAAACACTCCTAGTACATCTGTAACCTGGTTGGTGATAGGAAGGGCATCAAACTATAGGATATCTACCAAACAAAGTCTCGGAACTCTCTATCTATGTTATAGATAAAGTTTGATAGAGTTTGATTACATACATAAAATATACTTATTTCACATGCTATGCCTGTATCTATCTATCTATCTATCTGTGTGTGTGGTGTGGTGTATAGTTAGCTTTCATATTTCACTGTCTTTGTCTGTTTTTAGTTGCCATCTTGTGAACGTCAGAACAGTCTTGATAACTGGTGGAGAGAGATCAGTGGATCGCTGGAAATGACAACGGCTATCAACACTGCAGATAACACAACTCATTGTCCAGAACAACTCATTCATAATGCAACACTTCCAATTCCAGCCGGTGATATTGGATGTGGAAATAATTTGAACACCAGTAAGTATTGTTAATACCTTTATAAATATTGAAGAGTATCTTGTTTTTTTTCTGTGAATAATAGTTGTTGTTTAGCCCCATGTCAACCATACTTTATCAGATGTATAAGTGGGGAGGGTGAAGAACCTAAATGTTATTACACCTCTCAGCTTCTTCACCACCATCCTCCCCATACACTTATTTGTGTGGCTCCTCTGTCATCTTTTTATCTCTTTCATCTTCATCAGATTATTCTTACATCCACCTGCCAAACTGATATGGGTTGGACGAGTTGTTACCTTAGAGAGATCTTACCTTACTCAAATGTTCCATATTTTGGCATGGTTTCTATTGCTGATGGCCCTTCCTAACACCAACCACCTTTACAGAATGCACTGGGTGCATTATATCAAGGCACCAGCACTACCACTTTCCAAGTGTACTGGGTGCATTTTATCATGGCACCAGCACTACCACTTCACCAAGTGTACTGGGTTCATTATATCATGGCACCAGCACTACCACTTCACCAAGTGTACTGGGTGCATTATATCATGGCACCAGCACTACCACTTCACCAAGTGTACTGGGTGCATTTTATCATGGCACCAGCACTACCACTTCACCAAGTGTACTGGGTGCATTTTATCATGGCACCAGCACTACCACTTCACCAAGTGTACTGGGTGCATTATATCATGGCACCAGCACTACCACTTCACCAAGTGTACTGAGTGCATTATATCATGGCACCAGCACTACCACTTCACCAAATGTACTGGGTGCATTATATCATGGCACCAGCACTACCACTTTACCCTTTTTTAAATATTTTCAAATTGGGCTTTTACATTCTCTCGGGGAAAAAAAAAAATTTGTTACTTTGTGATTATGTTCTAAATCAAGGATTTTCTTTTTCTTCTGTTTTTGCTGTGAATTATTTGTTAGTCTCAGTAGACACGGTAAAGTCTTTCACAGACACTTATCTATCTACCTATCTGTCTGTCTATCTATCTCAATCTCCTTTGTCTCTGTTCATCAAGGTCTAAATGCTTCTATACCAACAACCAGCTGTAACACAACCATTAATAACCACAGCTCATGTAACCCACCAGAATGGGACAACCAGAGCTATCTCTTCCCCAATATGTCAACCAACATCAATGAAAGTGAGTCTATGATGGAGATGGAGAAAATCTTACCTTCTTTACAACAGAACATGATGACAAATATTGATTTACCTAATATCACTGAAGGTAGGGCTTCCTTATGATATTGATTGGTCTGGCTTTTTATTTCTATCAACACAATCTCTTTCACACACACACACATATATACATATGATAGCCTTTCACAGAGTTTTTGTCTGCTAAATTTCACTCATAAAACATTGGTTAACACAAGGCTTGCCCAAAAGGCCATGCTGTGGCATTGCACTCAAAAGCATGTGATTGCAAATCGAATGCCTTAACCTCACAGCCATGCCTGTGCCTATATATATTCTGTATAAATATATATATATACATATGATCATCATCATTTTACGCCAGGTTGGATGGGTCCTTCTCAATACAGTATCTCTCCACTTGTTGCATTCCTTCGTCATCTCCTCTGTGAGCTTCAGTGATTTCAGATCATCTCTCACTAATTCTGTCCAGGTATTCATTGGTCTTCCTCTGCTGCAGCTTCCCTCCACTGGGATTACTTGGCACTTCATCATCCATGCGATAAAATAAAAATTAATAAATTTGTTACTTTGTAATTATATTTTAAATCAAGGATTTTCTCTTTTAATATATGAAGAACATTTTGTTTCTTCTGTTTTCCCTGTAAATTATTTGTTAGTCTCAGCACACACAGTAAAGTCTACACAGACTATCTATCTCAATCACCTCTGTTCATCAAGGTCTAAATACTTCTATCCCAGCAACCATCAATACAGCTGTCGTCTTTCATGCACATCACGTGACCATACCAACGTAGTCTTCTCTTGCGTAAACAATATCTGATCCCTCTTATTCCTAATTTCTCCCTTAGTTTATTTATGCTTTGCCGTTCATGTATTTTACTATTACACATCCAACGGAGCATGCAAGCTTCGTTCCTCTCCAGTCTGCGTAGATCCTCTGCACACAATGCCCAAGTCTCACTGCCATGTAACATAGCTGTTCGTATGCAGGCATCATAGAGTCTGCCTTTCAATTTTAGAGAGAACCCTTTAGCAGCTAATAAGTTCTCTGAACTTTTTCCATCCCGTTCTGACTCTAGCTACTGTACTTTCAGAGCACCCTCCACCACTGCTGATTTTGTCACCCTGGTAACGGAAGGTGTCCACTATTTCTATAGAACCATCTGTGCAATGGAATGAGCTAGTATTCTGTGGGCACTTGCTGCTACTTATTGCACCTGAGCACCGGCCACATATAAAATCTATATTCTTAGTTAGCTTACCTGTGATCCCACTACATCTTTTATGTTCCCATACTTTGCATTTGTGACATAAAATGGAGTTTCTGCCTACACCTTTCCTACACACTGAGCATGGCCATTTCCCAGATGGGACCAGTGCCCTATTTTCCTTCCTACAAACTAGAACTTTAGTCTTAGACAGTTAATTTTAAGGCCTTTTGATTCTAGGCCATGCTTCCATGTTTGGAATTTCTTCTCTAGTTCAGCCATTGATTCAGCTATGAGCGTTAGATCATCTGCGTATAGGAGTTCCCATGGGCAGCCGGTCTTGAATTCCTCTGTTATAGCCTGAAGGGCAATAATAAATAGTAGGGGGCTAAGGACGGGGCCCTGATGAACAACTTTTACGCTAAACTCTTCACTATATTCGTTGTTAATTCTAACCTTGCTGACTGTTTCTTTATACATGGCTTGTATAGCTCTCACAAGCCATTCATCAACACCTAGTTTTCTAAGAGCCCACCAGATAATGGAGCGGGGGGCTCTATCAAAGGCTTTCTCCATGTCAACAAAAGCTAAGTATAGGGGTTTACTTTTAGCTAGGTACTTCTCCTGTAGTTGTCGTACAATGAAGAGAGCGTCTGTGGTACTTTTACCTGACACAAACCCAAACTGCATTTCATCTAGATCAATTCGCTCTCTGATTAGTTGCGCTATTACTTTTTCTGTGACCTTCATGACCTGGTCAATTAATTTAATGCCTCTATAGTTTCCCCTATCTAGAGCATCTCCTTTACCCTTGTAGCAGTTAATGATGATGCTGCTACGTCAGTCCTTCGGAACGACCTCATTCTGTATGACTTGGTTTACTATCCGGGTGACCATAGTGTGTCCCACCGTTCCAGATGCTTTCAGTTTAATATAATTCACATATTTCCCCCTTTCTATATTCTTCTCCTAGATCTGGTATCTTTTGATGATGCCAGCAGAGATTCTGCTGTTTGTTCTTTGGCCAGCTCCGCTTCTCCTCTGCAGGTATTTTCCATTTTATTTATTATAAACTCACAAAGCTATATATATATATATATATATATTATAAACTCACAAGGCTATATGTATATTTATTATAAACTCACAAGGCTATAATGTATATTTATTATAAACTTACAAGGCTATATATATATTATAAACTCAGAAGACTATATATATATATATATATATATATATATATTTATTATAAACTTACAAGACTATATGTATCTTTATTATACATACACAAGACTATATATATATATATTTATTATAAATTCACAACACTATATGTATCTTTATTATACATGTGTAGCATCATTTAATGTCAATTTTCCCTGCTAGGAGGTTTAAGACAGTTCAAGCATGGCTACTGATCCCTCGGACTGGAGTGAAGAGTGTCTACATTTCGTTGACATACGATCCCGCTCTCTAAGTGTATCATGACATTAGAGAGGTATCCAGTTTGGAATAGATGCACTGTATCCTAGCATATTGTAAGGAGTGACTGAAAGGATTGGTATTGAGAACTGGCTGTAAAACATTACCTCAAAATGTCCATCTTATGCCAGAATGGGAAAAGTTGACATAAAAACGAGTTAGCTCCCATGATCTCTTCCATTATGTTAAAGATTTTGACTGTCTTTGATTTATTTCCAGTGTTTAAACTTTAATACTTGAACAGATTTTTGAGAAGTAGAATATTATTAGAGATAGGAAGGGTATCTAGCCATAGAATACCTGCCAACCAAAGGGTTTGGGATGACTCTTCAGCTGTGTCAAAGACATGACAACATTTCTAATGTTGGGGAAAATACCCCACATCATTAATTTTCATAACAATTATTGAATTATTATCATTATTAGTATTTATTTATAATGAAATGGATTGAGTAGAATGTTAGACAAAATGCTTTGCAGTATTTGTTCAAACTTTTTACATTCTAAGTTCAAATCCTGCTGGAGTCAATTTTGTTTTTCATCCATAGGATGATATATATCTCTCATTGCTGGCCTTGTGTCTAAATTAGAAACCAACATTATTATTTTTATTTTATTTTTAGGATTTTAGTGAATTTTCCCCTTACGACCAATTGGAAGGTGCAACCGGTGGTAGCGACTATGACAGCTGCAGTAGTGGCTGCAAATCTGTCAAGATGGAACCCAACACATACTACTGTAACTACGATTCCATGAGACATGGCCAACCATCTACCAAGCTCAATCAATCGACATCATCAAATGACACTGACTTCAACTACCATCCAAGCAACACCAACCATATTTTACACAACCACACTTACCCACAGCAGCCACCACCCCAACAACAGAACACTACTTATGAAGCTTCACCACCAAGTATTCCTATGACTAAAACGTACAGTAATGCCACCACCTCTTACCATCGGGGACCAACTTCTAGAGACCACAAGCGTCTCCAGGAGTTGAAAGTTCCACTCAGTATGGATCAGATTATCAATTCATCAGTGGAGGAGTTCAATGATTTGGTTCGTACATACCCATTGCCCGAGCCACAGTTAAGACTGATCAGGGACATACGTCGACGAGGTAAGAATAAAGTGGCGGCACAGAATTGCCGGAAAAGAAAGCTGGATATCATCGGGACGCTGGAGGAAGAGGTGATCCAGATGCGACAGGAGCGTGACAGGTTGCTTCGTGAGAGCAATCAAATCCATAAACAGACGAGGGATATGAAGGAGAAATACAATGTCCGCTATAATGAGGTATTTATGACCCTTCGTGATGAGTACGGCAATGCTTATGATCCGCAGGAGTATTCCCTGCAACAGTCTAGTGACGGCAGTGTCTTCCTGGTGCGTAAAAGCCTCACATCTGATGAGAAAACTTTGGACTCTAACCGAAAGAAAAAAACTGATAAGAAATGAAAACTAACAAAACAAAAAAATATCATTTTCAAAGTATATATATATATATATATATATATATATATATATATATATAATATAACAAAACATATACAAACAAAAACAACAAAAAGAAAGAATGAAATTGGGAGGGGGATGCTCTATAGTTTAAAAAGAAAATATACTTAAACATTGCCTTTTGATCTTGTTTTGGTAAAAAATACCAACAGGATATTTGGGGAAAGGGGGTGATATCATTTGTTTTTCTTTTTTGATGGGGGTGTTTATTTTATTTTTTAAAGTCATTTGTTAATTTTAACCATCCATCTTTTTTTTTTTTCCAATTCATATCCTCTATGATTGTAAATATATTTTATATATACTATTTTTTTTTCTTTAAATTCAAAATTACTTCTTTCGTGTTTTGTTGTCTTCTTTTGTTGATTTTTGCAAAATATTATTACTATTATTATTATTTGTAATTTCAATATTGCTCCGCCCACCTCACCAACCTCAAACCATATTAGGAGAGAGAGAGAAAAAAATTATTATTAACCATAAAAAAAAGAGACAAACAACAGTATATGTATTTACCCTACAAGACTAATTAAGTAATTAATCAGGCGATCTCTGAACCTGTTTAGCCATGGCTGTGAGACTCAATTGATAATGTAGATGGAATGGTCATAATTGGAACGTCTTTAATCATAGGTCTACTTGATCATAGCAGATATGGCGCTAAATAACATTGCAATTAATTCATTATATAATTAATTAATTAATTAATTATTGAACAATTTTAAAAGTGATTCTCTATTTTTGAAAGAAAAAAGACAGGGTGGTCATAAGTAGAAGGCTTTTAATCATTGGTCTCCTCAATCCCTATCTTTATCTCTGCCCTTCTCTTAGAGCACAGAAATTTAAAGATTAAACTAAATAAACTTATTTGAACTATAAAAACAACAAAGCAAGGTAACGTTCTGGTGAGAGACCAGTGTTGGTAGACTAATTAAGGCTAAGAACTAAAGTGATAGATTAGCTGAATCAGCTGTTGAAGATGCTTGGCGTTATTTGTTCTGCCTATTTAGTTAAGATTCCTCTGTAGCCTCACCACCACTTAGCCCTTGAGTGCCTTTAGCAGAGTCCATTCTGTTGTCCAGTTTAACACCACCACCACCTGATCCTTGGGTGTCACTCCTATTTATCTAAAAACTTTTCATTGTGATTTTATGTAAGAACATGTTGAGTTGTGTTCCAAACAGCAGCTTAATAATGAGAATATTATTTATATTACTATAAATAAAGTACAGTTATGCGGCCTTGTGCCAAAAGTAGAAACAATTATTTATATTACTAAATCCCTCCAAATTCTTATTTTAAAATAATAGGTGGTGTCTTCCATAAAAAAATGGTAATTAAAGGGTTAAATGGTTGGGAAAACTAGAAACTGAACTTAGCTGCCACACTGAGGTAGATGGTGAGGGGAGGGGCAAAATTACTGGGGTTTTTTTTTTTACTGTAATATATTTTTTTACAAGATTTTTTTCTGTTTTTCCACCATTCCTTTTCTTTGTTACTGAAATCGTATTTCATGATAATATATTTCATACATTTAATGGGCGGAGGGAGAAAAACTACATGTGTAAGTGTGTGTGTGTGTGTATATATATGTATATGTGTATATATATATATATCTGTATTTTATATAGAAATGACTTCTACCGAACTAGAATTGTTTCATTTGTATGAAATCATCGGCCCGGTGTTTTCATATGAATGAAACAGTTCTAGTCCTGTAGAAGTAATTTCTATAGAAAATAAAGATGCTTCTAATCTACCAACATATTGAGTACCATCTTTAACTGTGGTTGGAATCTACCTAATATATATGTATAGTTTATTAAGTCTGATACAGTAAACCTCTTACTCTGGAGTTTCTCACGTGAGATTACCAGTTCCTTCGACAGGAAATGCTGGATATTATCCTGTCTGAGGAACTTGTAGACTAACTTCAAAGAGACAGGCTACTAAATTGACATTTAATAAACTAGTAATTTCCGGTACTCTTTCTCACACACACTCATATTAAATGATGTATGTGTAATTATGAGCAAGACAGTCATTTGACTTGTCTGATCTCAAAACATGATGGACCGTCCAGAGTAGAAAATGGACGTAAAATGATGTACTTATATGTGTATATGTAAACTTGTGTGTGTATATATGTGAGTATATATAAGTATGTATATACATGTATGTGTGTGTATGTATGTATGTATATGTACGTGTGTGTGTATATATATATGTGTGTATACATATGTATGTATATACATATATATGTATATGCCTGTTGTAACCCACATGAACAACATGTATATAATGAGTGTGATGTAAGACAATAAACTAATGGTATATGTGAAACCGTGTCTTCTTGCTTAATGTTGATACACCCTCTGATACGAGATGCTTACTAACTTATGATGATAATAAGGAGACAGAAAATAAAAGTAAAGAATAACTGAAAGTTACCTTAACAATTTATTAGGCCCAACATTTTTTCATTTACCAACCAATTAACAAGAGGCTAACAGATGTTTTAAGATCTTGTATAATGGTCATTCCACACTGGAAGCAATGGGCCTGATTTTCATGTGTATGTATATGCATATATATATACACACACATATATATATATATATATATGATCTCATCAGGCAGTTAGTAAGTTCTTAGATATGCCAGCTCTGGGTTTTTGGTGTTGATGGTTTTAGAGGCTGGGGACATATGAGCTTGTTAGGGATAATTTAATGTCAGCAGGAATAATCTTAATTCTCATTGGTCAGTTTGTAGATGCTAGTAGGATTAGTATTTGAGCTCAAGATGACAATAGTTCCATTGTCATCTTGTCAACTTTACAACACCACCTACCAATCCTTCTAGCATCTACAAACTGACCAATGAGAATCAAGACTATTCCTGCTGACAACATTAAATTATCCCTAACAAGCTCATATGTCCCAAAGCTCTAAAACCATTAACACCAAAAACCCAGAGCTGGCATATCTAAGAACTTACTAACTGCCTGATGAGGTCATAGCCATACAATGGCTATCATCGAAATATATATAGCAGTAAATAAAGGATTATGAGTTCGTGCAATTGACTTATGTTTCGTCATTATTATAACTCTGGAATGGGCGGTGGATTGGCAGTATCGGTAGAGAGTCGGACACCATGCTTTGAAGCATAGAGTTACGTCCCTTTATGATCTGAGTTCAAATGCCGCCGAGGTTAACTTTGCCTTTCATCCTTACGGGGTCGATAAAATAAAGTACCAGTAATGTACTGGGTAATTGCTGGCCTTGTGCCTAAAATAGAAACAATTATAACTCTGGAATTTATATCTTCGTTGAGTGCTCCCTATCCGCATACTGAAGTACTGGATTTTACCAACACTTTCTTGCTTATATATACATATATATTCTATTATTTTAGCTGAGTCCATGCTGTGGCACTGCCATTGCCACTTTTATAACCAGACTTCTTTTGTTGGCCATTAATGTAAGAGTCCGTTGCTGCTCTTGTTTAGTTCTAATAAATTCAAGTGAAAAACCAACAAATACATTAGCAGGATGTCCCCACCTAACTATATCTGTTTCAGCTCATATTTTCAGGTAAGAAATCTTGCAAAAGAAATAGAAAAACGATATATAAATATATATAAGTATACTTATATATATAAATCAGATGTTTTACAGAGCAGGAATATAAATTACACAATAATCAAAACTATGTTCAAAACATTTTATTGCTGACAATCATTTCTTCCAAACTTTCGTTTGGAATCATCGGAGCACTAGCAAAGTTTTGACATATAATTAACTTCCTATTCAACTGAACAATAATATAACATGGATATTAATGTTGACATCAACAGTTTCATATTTACAGAGTGGAATGGATGTGACAGAAGATTACAGGAGAATTGTATAATAATTAAAGAGGCACAGAGTGGAATGCATGTGACAGAGATTACATCCATTCCACTCTGTAAATATGAAACTGTTGTTGATAACATTAATATCCATGTTATATTATTGTTCAGTTGAATAGGAAGTTAATTATATGTCCAAACGAGAGTTTGGCAGAAACGATTGTCAGCAATAAAATGTTTGAACAGTTTTGATTATTGTGTAACATATATATATATATGTATATATATTCATTCATTCATTTCCTTTTACGTCCGCTTTTCCCCTGCTTTGCTTGCAAGGGTGGGACGGGAACTGATTCTGGCTTGATTTCTACAGCTGGATGCCCTTCCTAACACCAACCTCATTTACAGTGAGTGCTGGGTGCTTTTTTGCCGTGGCACCTCCACGACCACTTTGCAGTAGAATATGGACTCTAGTCCCTATCATCTCATTTCTACAGCTGAGTAAACTGGAGCAATGTGAAATAAAGTGTCTTGCTCAAGGAAACAACACATCACCCGGTCTGAGTATATATATATACTAGCTAGGTATACCTGCACCCACCACTCCAAAGATACCACACACCCTCCCATGTGACATTGTCCTTCCAACTCTCTCTGAATAACTAACACTTTAATTGTATATCTCTTTTCCCCTCCCTCTGTAGTGTGTGTGTTCAGTTTTCCTAATCTTTCTCTCTCTCTCTGTATATATTGAAGGGAGATACAGAAACTAAAACAGTGTTGTCATATAGAGTGAAGAGCGACAGTAAAGCAGTTAAATTATAGAGACGGGGAATGATCTTACATACATATAAAGTATAGATATGTGTCTGTTTTGTTTTGATGTTATACGGCAATTGGCAAAATCAGGTGTGAAAGTGTATTTGTGTGTGTGTTATGCGAGGGACAACAGAAAAACTGTGGGATACATACATTATTATATTTGTCTGTATTTTTGTTCTACAACCATTATATTATATTGGCAATATCAGTAGAGTCGGACACCTTGCTTTGAAGCATAGAGTTACGTCCCTTTTTATCCGAGTTCAAATCCTGCCGTGGTTAACTTTGCCTTTCATCCAATAAAATAAAGTACCAGTAATACACTGGGTAATTGCTGGCCTTGTGCCAAAAGCAGAAACAATTATATTATATTTGTATCCAAAGATTTTTGATGTATGTATTACCTCCTTGCCCGTCCCCCTGTTTCTCTTTTCGTCTCTCTCTCTTTAGGTGTGTGTGTAGTTTTTCCTAATCTGTCTCTTTCACTCTGAGTGAAAGCCTTTTGATTTGTGTGTTGAGCGAATTTGAAGGAGGTTATCCTTTTTAAATAAACATACATACGACTATAAATAATGGGATTGATGAATTAATATCTATACAACTACGATACTCACTGGGGCCAACCCACAGCCCCGGGAGACGCGCTGGAAAAGCCACTCCAACTAGCAGGGTTCACACCTGCGGCTGGCCAGCTCAGCACTTATGGTGGTGAGTAAGGAGGTAGCCCTAGCGCCGAGGACACCAGATGTCTCCACTGCCAGGGGTACGACCGCAAACTTTGTCGAAGAGCAACCGGTATTTGAGGAGTTTGGCCCCCTCAGCCCGACGTGCAGCAGAACCTGGGTATATATTGAAGGTAGATACGGAAAGTAAAAGTATCATATGGAGTGAAGAGAGTAAAGCAGTTGAATTATAGAGGGAGAGAGACAACGCTCAGCTTTATATTTTAGAGTGAAGAGCAACAGAGTAAAGCAGTTAAATTATAGAGAGGGGAAGAGCAACAGAGTAAAGCAGTTAAATTATAGAGAGGGGAAGAGCAACAGAAAGAGTAAAGCTAAGAAACTTTTGGGTCATCAACATACGTTAACCTTGGTCTTCCTCTTCCAATGTGTCCATGTAGGGGCTCCCACAGGAGCAGAGTGCAATGTCAACTGTCACTTTTGGGAGCCCCTACAGCATTCTCATGTAGCACCCATCCACCATCTGAGTGAGTTCTGGTCAATGTCCAAGTCTCAGACACGTACAGCAATGAAGAAGCGATCTCAAGCTGTGGCACGCCTTGCAGGCTTTGCTCCTCCTCTTAACCACATCTGTATTCTCAAATGCAACATTCTCTACCAGATATTTTGTTTTAGTCCCATTCATTCTCAGCCCCACTCAACCTCCTGCCTCCACTGTATGTCACCAAAACTATGTCTTCAGCATTTGATACCGTAACTCTCCTGCTCTGAGCCAGCACAGTAAAACCAATGCATCTCCCTGGAGCACTCCAGCCAGTGTCTCAAAGAACTCATCTTTGTTTATATATATACAAACAAGTCACATATATATATATATATACACATACATACATACATATATATATATACATACATATGTATGTACAGCGAGATGCACAATGCTGCATGGTAGTGAGACATGGGCAGCAACTGCAGAAGAGAAATGAAGTATGCTCTGCTGGACGTGCAATGTGCATGAACGACCAAGCAGACATATAAAAGGGATAAGTGGTGGTGTGCAGGAGAGATGGTATGGAGGATGACCACTGGGTGAAATGCCTAGAAATTGCAGAAAGATTGAGAATATATGTGTATGTATACATATATACACACATTCAATTCCAATCGTTGCCACTATTGAATAATCAAAACCATATCTGATGAAAACGTTCTTAAACACCATTGTACCTTTATACTCAATCAAAATAAATATTTTTTAATTTATTAATACTTTGAATAATACTATATACCCCCCAGAAAAATTGTGCTTCTAATCCATTGTAAAATAATCAAACCATATAAACTTCGGTTATATGTATATAATATATATTGGCAGAGGGTTGGACGCCATGTTTTCTAGCATAGTTACGTCCCTTTAAAGTTCAAATCCCTTCAAGGTTAACTTTGCCTTTCATCCTTACGGGGGTGGGAGAGGTCTCAATAAAATAAAGTACCAGTAATTCACTGCCCTTGAGCCAAAAGTAGAAACAATATTATATGAAGGCGAATGGCTTAGTGGTTACAGCATTGGGCTTGCAATCGAAAGATTGTGAGTTCAATTCTCAGACACTGATGTGACAATATTTTATTTATATATATATACATACATACAATACATATAATATATATACACATACATACATACAATATATATATTGTATTATATATATATATTATATATATTATATATATAATATATATATTATATGTATAATATATATATATTATATATAATATATATATATTATATGTATAATATATATATATATATTATATATATTATATATATAATATATATATTATATATATACTATATTATATATATATATTATATATATACTATATTATATATATATATTATATATATATAATATATATATATTATATATACATACAAGGGCGGTGCCCCAGCATGGCCTCAGCCGGATGGCTGAAACAGGTAGAGTATACAATATATATATATATACAATATTATATATGTACATGTAGATATATATATATATATATATATATCTACATAATATATATATATATATACACAATATAATATATATACATATATATTATATATACATATACAATATATATACATATACATATAATATATATATATACAATATAATATATATATATACAATATAATATATATATATACAATATAATATATATATATACAATATAATATAATATATATATATATACAATATAATATATATATATATATACAATATAACATATATTATATATATATCGAACGTCACCACAAACCAAAGTATCATCTTCCTGCGGTTGCAATGTTTTGAGAGCAGCGATCCTTTGCTTAAACTTTAAATCCGTTATTTTAATAAATATTTGCTCTTCGGTTCTTATATATTTGATATATATTTTCCTTATTGAGCCCTCTTGGATTTTAGTCTTCAATTTTATTATTACTATTATATATACATATATATATATATATACAATATAATATATATAAATATACAATATAATATATATATATACAATATAATATATTATATATATTTTATATAATATATTATATATATTTTATATAATATATATATTTTATATATTACGTATATATAATATATATGTATCATCATTTTACATCCACTTTTCCCTGCTTGCAAGGGTGGGACGGGAACCGATTCTGGCTTGATTTCTACAGCTGGATGCCCTTCCTATATATTATATATATATAAATATATACAATATGTATATTCATGTATACACACATATATAATGTAAGGCAATGAAAGATATGAAGACGGGGAAGGCAACTGGTCCATCAGATATAGCTGCCGATCAAGCCTAACACTAACCACACAACTTCCCATGTCAGGGAGAGAAGCCCCCCACCACCACGATTCCAACCAAGAACTTTCCAAGAGGAAAAAAACAAACAAAAACAAAACATTGAAATGACTAAATTTTTATTAAGTGTATAGTATGAATTTGTAATATGTTAGTGTTAGGTAACCTTAGTTATTAACTAATTGAAGACTTACAAAACATAGTCTTGTAACATGTATTTACAATACAGTAAAGAATATATATATATATATACACAGAAAAGAAACTAAATGAGTGATGAGTGAAGGAAAAAAAAAAAAAAAAAAAAAAATGATTAGAGTATAGGGTGCAAGTTTAATCAACTTCTTCAATTGTTGGTCCACTGCTTGCTCCTGTTGTATCGGCACCTGAACCACCAAAGTTTGGCATTCCACCAGGCATTCCACCTGGCATACCACCAGCACCCGAATACAGCTTGGTGATTATGGGATTACACACCTTTTCAATTTCCTTCTGTTTTGCCTCATACTCGTCCTTTTCAGCCAATTGGTTCTGATCAAGCCATGCAATAACTTCCTGACATTTGTCAGTAATCTCTTTCTTGTCAGCTTCAGAGATCTTGTCTTTTACTTTATCATCTTCAACAGTTGACTTCATGTTAAAAGAATAACTCTCCAAACCATTCTTGGCAGAAATTCGGTCCTTTTGCTTTTCATCTTCCTGTCGGTACTTCTCTGCATCACTCACCATCTTCTCAATTTCTTCTTTGCTAAGACGACCTGACAAAAGAAAACACAAGGCAGTTTTAGATCTTTGTTTCACACTAGTCCTGATGTAAACTAAATTTCAGGCAAATGGAGGATATTCTTAAAAAGAACATTTTAAAATCAACCTTACCTTTATCGTTTGTAATGGTAATTTTATTCTCTTTGCCTGTACTCTTGTCAGTAGCAGATACATTCAAGATACCATTAGCATCAATATCGAAGGTGACTTCGATTTGTGGAACTCCCCGGGGAGCTGGTGGAATTCCGCTGAGTTCAAACTTTCCAAGAATGTTGTTGTCTTTAGTCATTGCACGTTCTCCCTCATAGACTTGAATGAGTACACCAGGTTGGTTATCAGAATATGTAGTGAAAGTTTGAGTTTGTTTAGTAGGAATGGTTGTGTTTCTCTTGATTAATGAAGTCATTACACCACCAGCTGTTTCAATACCCATGGATAATGGGGCAACATCCAACAACAATAGGTCCTGTACTTCTTTGTCTTTATCACCAGATAAGATGGCAGCCTGAACAGCTACAAAAAAAATTAATCACCATGTCAAAAGTTGTGTAATAACAGCTAAAAACATGTCACCACAAAATATACCAATAAACATTTCAAAGAACAAATATTAAACCTACCAGCTCCATAAGCAACAGCTTCATCTGGATTGATACTTTTGTTCAATTCCTTCCCATTGAAGAAATCTTGTAGGAGTTTCTGAATCCTGGGGATCCTAGTCGAACCACCAACTAAAACAATGTCATTCACATCTATTTTACCCATCTTTGCATCTCTCAAAGACTTTTCTACTGGTTCCAAAGTCTTTTTGAAAAGAGCAGCATTCAATTCTTCAAACCTGGCACGAGTTATATTAGTGTAGAAGTCGATGCCTTCGTAGAGGGAGTCAATTTCAATGCTTGCTTGAGTACTTGAGGATAGTGTTCTCTTTGCACGTTCACAGGCAGTCCTCAAACGTCTAACAGCACGTTTATTGGTTGTCAAGTCCTTCTTGTGCTTTCGGGCGAATTCTTGTACAAAATGTGTAACCATCTTGTTATCAAAATCTTCACCACCAAGATGAGTATCACCAGCTGTAGACTTCACTTCAAAAATGCCATCTTCAATTGTCAGAACTGATACATCAAATGTGCCACCTCCAAGATCAAAAATTAATACATTTCTTTCAACCCCAACCTGAAAAGATATTAAAATCATATGAAACAAACTACAACACCTCTAAATCTAAATATATCATTGTTAGAATAGTGCAAATATCTTATGGTAATTCATATGGGCAAAAATATAAAACATCCATGGCATAAATTTGGGTAAATTAAAGTGCAATGTCAGGATATTTTAAAAAGGTCCGTGTAGAGCCTTAATATCACAAACTGCAAAAGTCAACATTGAATTCTACTAGATTTAGTATCTACCATGTAAATTATGACAACATATTGGAAAAAGTTTTAACTTACCTTCTTATCAAGACCATAAGCAATGGCAGCTGCTGTAGGTTCATTAATAATACGTAAAACATTTAAACCAGCAATGGTGCCAGCATCTTTGGTGGCCTGTCTCTGTGAGTCATTGAAATAAGCTGGAACAGTTACTACAGCATTTGTTACGTTCTGAAAAATAAATAAACCATAAAAAGTTAATTACTAACCATAAATGAATAACGGCCTCACTTTTACATTTATAAACACCAAATGTCAACAAAAAAAAAAAAAAAACCCCCAGCATTTCAGTACTTAAATTTATTTAATGTCAAGATGTCAAAATAAAAACTTCCCATAATCTAAACAGTAATATTGTCAGAAAAAGGAGTTAATATATACCTTTCCTAGATATGCTTCAGCAGTTTCTTTCATCTTAGTTAGAACCATGGAGGAAATTTCTTCTGGAGAAAATGTTTTGTCTTCCCCTTTAAAGGTAACTTTAACTTTAGGTTTGCCACTATCATTGCTAACCTTGAAAGGCCAATGAGCAAAATCTTGTTTCAGGACAGGGTCATCATATTTTCTACCTATCAATCTTTTAGCATCTGAAATAGATTTTATAAAAGTTTTTAAAACGAAACCAATCATGAGGAATGAAAAAGACAAGACATTTCTAGAAACTACTCATGCAACTTTTATAAATTGTACTAGACATTACCCTAAAATTTATAACTTTTCATTTGCCTTTATGTTGTTTCTTTGTAAATTCTTTTCAATAATAAGTCATTCAATAATGGATATTTGACAATAGAAAAAATAATCACTCACCAAAAATGGAGTTTTCAGGGTTCATAGCGACTTGATTTTTGGCAGCATCACCAATGAGTCGTTCTGTATCTGTAAAGGCAACATAGCTGGGAGTGGTTCGGTTACCCTGATCATTGGCAATGATCTCCACTTTTCCATGTTGAAACACACCTACACAGGAGTATGTAGTCCCCAGATCAATCCCTATAGCTTGTGGTTTCGCCATATCTGAAAAGGACATTTAAAGTTTACTCAAGTGTAATTTATTAACTTTCTAAACGGTTTTAACTAGAACTGAAAATATATTTAACGGGTAATTGCCAAGGTGTTTTAAAATTAACACAAGTAGAAAAATAATTGTTTTAAAGAGATATATATCGTCTCTAAAGCTCATATAAAATTTGAGCTATCTACGGCCGCAACTTAATTATGAAAAACTTTAAATAAATTACTGGATGGCAAAAATGGAAAAGGCAATTCTTTCGATGCGAAAAATGATTTATTTGAAAAGGAAAAAAAAAAAAAATGGAAGATCTCATTGAACGATTGACAAAAGATGTGGGCGTCAACTTGGACAGAAATATTTGGAGAGGGGGACTCTTTGATAAATGCCAGAAAGACCGATAAAATACAACAAAGGCTACCTCGATAATTAGTAGAAACTCTGAGGTAATTTAAGATGTAAAATATAATCCGAGATGTTAAAAAAGGGAGGAAGAAGACAACAAAGGGAACCTAGAGCGAGTGCGCAGGCGCCGACGCAGGCGCAGTGAAACAATCAGTTAATAAGGTTAAAATGTCGGAAGCCGCCAACCACGAGGCAAGACTTAACCTTCACACAGATTATTATACAATAGATTAATTAAAACTATTTAATAGCGGTGGAAATATAATATAAAGTATTCGATATTCTAAGAGTACAGAGAGTTACCAGCCAAGTTGTAATATCACCACATGGTGTATGTTGGAGGGGGGGGGGGACTTTAAACTGATAACGGGATTAATAAAGAATACCACATATTATATAATCCATATATAATTATATACACTCTTATCTATCGTTACTTCACATGAAACACGTCATGTGGTAAATTGGAGCAGAGAGGCATTTATAACATTTAATATATAAAATATTTAAATTAACCAATTGGAAGTGAAAACCGGTGAGTGGAACAATTAAAACAATGTGGCTGTGAAAACCACGAGGAGAAAAAAAAGGAGGTCGTTCATTCATCAAACAAAAGCCGGGTTTTCAATCACATAATGGAAATTAAAACGCATAAAATAGATTTAATGGAAAAAAAAAAAATTAGCCACTAATAAAAAAAAAATGTTTTAAACCTACAGAAACCGATTGAAATAATCTCAAGTTTTATATATACACGAAACTGGTATATATATTGTATATAGATGCTAGGTATAGATTTCGGAAGCTTAATCAATAAATAGAATTGAACATGTCACTGCCATAGTAATGGCATAAATTAGAGAGAAAACAGGATTTACTCTCAATGGCATTTATGAGTAATTATATAATAAAAAAACCAGTTAGTGGGTGCAGTATCATTATATAGGAAATACGTGTAATCTATATATCTATATATATCTCTATATATATATATCTTTATTACAGCAGTAATAGAAATACTAGCGTATATATATATATGCGTGTGTTACAGCAGTAGGGGCAGTAATAGAAATACTAGAGCATATCATATATATATATATATATATATATATATAATATAAGATCAAAAGATGGTTAAAAGAGTTGCATGTATTTTATTATGCGCATTTCTAAAACAAATATCATGGGATGATAGGATGATATATATATATATATATCTATATATATTACAGCAGTAGAGGCAGTAATAGCAATACTAGAGTGTATATTATATATATATATATTACAGCAGTAGAGGCAGTAATAGCAATACTAGAGTTAATATATATATACATATTACAGCAGTAGAGGCAGTAACAGACAGTATATTATATAGTAGTATATATAATCTATAGACATAATATATAGTAGTATATATAATCTATAGACATAATATATAGTAGTATATATAATCTATATTACAGCAGTAATTTTCTGCCGCCATTCACAGCTGGGATTTACATTTATTGAGGCAGGGCGTATCTCACATTTTATATTCTACACCATTTATTGTATATAACACATTAAATGTCTTTATCTTTCTACACATTTATATATCATTTCTATCTTCAGTTTTATTGCAATTTAGAGGGGTTTTTTTTTTTTTACATCTCAATAAAAGACCGAACTAAAGAAGTTTTATGTAGGAATTGGATTAAATTCTTAGTTTTTTAATTATTAAAATCTTATTAAACTGGAAGCAATGAATGAATCACATGGAAAGTTCAACAATTATATAATACATTCTAACTTTTAAAACATTTTACATATGTAATTTTACATTATACATATTTTTATATTTTATACAGACTTTAATATATGGATATAATATATTATCAAATATATTTAGGATAAAAAAATGTTTGCAAGTTTTTTTTTTTTTTGTTTTTTTTTTAAACGAAAAAATTAACTAGAATATTTCATAAATCCTACAATCAGAGATCGGTAGAAAATAGAGATTAGAGAATACATTTTTTTAAAATATAAAATGGGGAAAGACGGATGAATGAGGAAGAAAATGAAGGCTTGAAAAAAATAATGGCTATAAGATTACATGTATATATATATATTATATACATGTAATCTTAGCCATTATTTTGTACAACACGTGTATATTATATATATAGAGAGAGATAGATAGATATATATTATAAGGTGATAAATGAATAATTACCAGTGATAAGCTATTAAAGTGTTGAAGATACAATAAATTATTGGCTGCAGACAATGTGATCTGTTCAACAAATAGAATTGATCTGAAGCGGGAGCGGTCGATCGCCTTTTATATGGCAACTCATGGAACCTTCCAGTAACTATCATACGTCATACGTGACTTTTTTTCTTATCAATCATTATTTATCAAAAGACTTTCATCATAACCTTTTTTTACGTAATTAAGAAGAAATTATAAATGAAACTAAATTATAATCAATAACTAGAAATTAATTGTCCGGCTTTTTTTTTTATATATTGATATTTGTTTTGTTACTACTACAACTGCTACTATTATTACTACCTGTACAATGGTGGTAGTAGTAAGAGGTATATTATCAATGGCAGTTGGAGGGTAACAAACCCGGTTTCAATTCACACATCACCAGTCTCTACTGTATTTCACTGTGGGAGAAGCATTAACCCCACACACTACAGTTTTTACCCTGGGCAAGGCATGAACCCCACACACTTCAGTTTTTACTCTCTTTCACTGTTGGAAAGGCATGAACCACACACTCCAGTTTTGACTGGGAGGGGCATGAACCTCCCCACATCTCCAGTTTCCACTGTATTTGACTGGGAAGGGCATGAACCTCACACACTCTAGAATCTGATTTAATAATTAAAAAATGTTATTTTTACTGTAATAATAGCGAGAGTTGTATCAGTGAAGAGAAAGAAATTGACCAGTCGGTTGACAGGCATGTACTTTGATGGTTGTTGTTTCAACCGGAGTCAAATCTATGATCAAAAGCACTTGTCATGACCATCCTGTCTTAGTGTGTATCCAGGATTTCATTATCCAATGTACCCTTTGCTTTTAAAAAAAAAAAGATAGTAGGCTGTTATTTGAAGGAAAGTCTTGCTGTTTCTAGCAAGTGGAGCGAACACGTGGATGCCCGGTCATTAGCTGGGAGTCTGGTACCAGTAATAAAATGTTCGATACACTTGCATATTTTATAATCTATCTTCTAACGATAGTTTCTTTTCACTAGACAAACAGCAACTTTCAGATCTTGTCCAAAGCCATTAGTGATGACTACATAACAGGAGTGAAGACAGATGCGGTCGGTAATTGAAACTGATCCCGTAAATATACATTACCTTCGTCAAGAATTTAAACGATACTCTGTAATTTAATGTCAAAATATAAACAAAGAAAACTGTTACTATGACAATATTGAAACCATTTAAACCCGTGTTTGTTAAGGTGAGGCCTTCGTCAAGATTCTAGCTTTGTCTAGCTAAATTTAAGTGGATCAATATTAAATATAAATCCTATATTGTTCGTCACATTAACACACCTCACAAAAATATTCCCCTCTCTTTACTAACATAATATCTATTGTTAAAGAGAAGAGGAATTTTCCCAGTTGAAACCAATATAGTTATAATACCTTTAGTACAGCACTGGTATTAGATACGGAGGTATATAAGTAAGAAATAATTACTCCACTCCATTAATTAAACCAACTCACCGACAATTAATAACAGGAGCAGAAATTATATTAATTAGTAAATAATAATTAACTTTTTAAATAAGTTAGAAGTGGTAGGTTTTTTGTTCTGTCTAGTGATATGAAGTGAAATAACTACAACTGGAAATATGTGAATATTTGAAAGGTGGACGAAGTGTAAAGCAGCATGTGTCTATGATTCATGTCTGTATCTCACATTAGTCATAATGGTTTGTTTCTAAGGTATAAAGTCAAATTCTTCGTTGAGGGGGGAGATGTATAATTAATTGCATTAAGGATATATTTTATGGGATTCCAAATTAATTAAATACAAAGACTTTAGGGTTAATCTACGGTGTTTATTAACAATAAAGGTGCAAAGTAAACGCAATAAGCTATAATTTTTATTCCTCATAAAGATCTGAATGTCTTACTGGAGCTTATTTTATTTTAATACGATAAACGGGATGAAAGACTGAATTCGACAAAAACCGGATTTCAACTAAAAGATATCAAAAGTCATTAAAGGATGTCTGCTGTTCTCGAACGTTCACGCGAATTCCACACACACACATGACTAAAAGATGTCTATTTCTTTCTCTCTCTCCATTATATATATATATATATATATATATATATATATATATATATATATATATATATATAGTGAAAACTTGGACGGGAACAAAAACAGAGGCAGTACAAATAAAAGTTTATTAGGTTCACGCTCATACAGTGTATATATATATATATATATATATATACACACTGAAGGAAGTCTGACTCTCTTCTCTCCACATACATATATATATATATATATATATATATATATATATATATATACACGCATACATACATGACTAAAGCAAGCGTGTCTCTCTCCATATATATATATATATAGCGTAGTCTAATATAGGTTATTTAATTAAGAGTAACTTCGAAGTTTCGAAGAGTTAGTTAATGTGACAGAATATATTTTATGTTCCCAACAAATAAAGTGCCAAGTGTCCATCATCGAGCAGGAATTTATAATATTAATGTTTTAGTATCAACCATCTCTTTATACTACCCTAATAAGTAATATTGTTTCTTTCGACTAATGATAGAAAGCTGACATTTAGGGAGAGATGAATAACTCCAATATATATATATGGTTTACCATATAACATGGGTGTAATTAAATAGTGACAACTAAGGATCGACACTATACGTGTAACTTTAAAATTGTAGATACGATTATAGGAGGATTTTTATTTCATAGAAATAGTGTAGAAGGAACGAGAAATTTCGTTGAATGAAAGGAGGATTTCAACTGAAAAATATCTCCGATACCTCAACCATATCCTTCAATTATACGAGAAGTTTCGCGCGAATTCGAGTCACAGCAAGAGGTAGTTAGTGACAAAAGGAAGTCTTTAACAACACGTGTATACAGGATTTTTCTCTGCGTGTGTGTTCACATATATATATATATATGTCTAAAGTCTGTCTTAAGCCAGAATATATATACATACATACATAGAAAGATATGTAAAATTCCAACCGCGACGCCAAGCGGTTTCGGATCGTAGATTCGAGGAGTAAATCGGGACGTGACCACAGTTAAAGAGAGTGCTCAATACGTTGGTAAAATATAAAAAAAAAAACAGTTCTAGTCCTATAGAAGTTATTTCTACATATAATAAAAATGCTCTTGTGTTTTGTTCGTTCATTTTCAACTATATATAAGCACACGCGTATATTTATTTATCTGTATATAGACATACATGTGTTTATATATATATATATATATATAACTGTTTCTACTTTAGGCACAAGGCCAGCAATATTACTGGTACTTTATTTTATCGACCCCCGTAAGGATGAAAGGCAAAGTCAACCTCGGCGGGATTTGAACTCAGATCATAAAGGGACGTAACTATGCTGGAAAGCATGGCGTCCGACCCTCTACCGAAACTGCCATATATATAACGAAGGAATTGTGGTAAGGAACCAGATGGACCATAACGCACCAGAGTACTCAATACTTTGGGTAGTAGAGTGGGTAATAGGAAAAAGTATGACCCCGAGGGCAGAGCTCAAGCCGTTTCGACGGCTATTTCTGGACTCAATAATAAGCCGTCGAAACGGCTAGAGCTCTGCCGTCGGGGGTCATACTTTTTCCTATATATATACATATACAGGGCTGGGTTTAATGGGGGGGGGGGGGCTCCACCAGCGACGGCCGTAACAATTTGTTCCCTCAACTGGGCTTTTTAGCTTTAGGATGGTTAGAATTTTTGAATGTAATACCTGTATGTATAACTTTTCAATTCCAATTACTTGCGGCAAGCTAACTTTGATATGTAAAATTGGATCAATGAAATGCTAGAGGGTTGATGCAGCATTGTGTGAACAGAGTGGCATCCTAAGAAACTCGAAGTGGCTGAAATGAATCGTAAGGGACGTATCTGGTTGTACACCTACACAAAATCGATTTTCGAAAAGACCCTAGCTCCATGTCAGGTAGCAGAAAAATCCTGTATGAGTATGAGAGACACAGGATACTTATTAGGTTCCGTACGAGTGTTAAGAAACTGATAGTCCCCACAAAGTCGTCAGTCACGTGAAAAGGAGAAGGCCCACGGAGACTGGATGAATGGACAATGCCCAGTTCCAGCATGATCAAAGTCTGCTTTAGCGATAAGGAGCAAGTTGACATGGTTTAGAAGAAACCGGAGGGCCCTTGGTCACAATATGATGTGTAACATTGTGGGTCACAGGCCGACTGTTAAACACCAGGGCATGATATTGGCGTGTCTGCGCCGAAGTGTTGCATCTGCTGGACTGCACTTGGTTCAAGAAAAGAGAGCTGATGGAGGGTACCCTAGTGTTGATACTGCACACATTGAGACCAGAGGTGGAATCAGTCTGATGTGTTTAATGTCCACCAGGAGGTCAAAATGGTGTAGAAAATCTGCTCATAGGATCAGAGTCAGCAACTGGAAAATTCAGCAGAGCTCCAAATCCAGGGTTAGGGACTTCTCTCTGAATGTAGGGATTGGAGAGTAGTTAACCACTGGGTTTCCTGTTGCCTGGCACCAGGAAACATGGTAGGGCACTAGCCTCTGTCCACCAGAAAACAAATATTGGTCGATCGCTCACTAATTGAAGTGAAGTCTATTTGTTGTGGAAGAAATCACAACCAGGACAACAATTCTGGTTTTATATATTGTTTTGCTTCACCTCACGAAGATAACAATAAGACTACTTTGAATTGTAAATACAATAATTAATTATATTGTTCACAAATGAATATAGTGTTCAATAAGGCTTGTGTGTTGTGTGAAGAGCATCTTTACTGTGGAATGTTCCCTTAAAAGTGACAAGTCAGCAGAGGTAATAGTAAACTGTTATGTGGCAGGCTGTGTTGTTATGGCAATGTAAGAGAGACCAAGCCACAATATACCCTATTATCCAGTCCGAAACAAATGAGGTCGTGTAGGTGTCACGACAAAAAAACACACAGTCCACGCTGTAATGTGGCCGTATGGGTAACACGGTAAAAACCTCCCAGTCCCACACTGTAAACGTGGTTGGTGTTAGGAAGGGCATCCAGCCGTAGAAAACCCGCCAGACTCCTATACGAGCAGGACAACCAATCTTGCCTCAAGTGGGAATACTCCCGTCCAAACCCATGAAAGCGTGGAAGATGGACGTTGAATGATGATGATGATGATGATGTTCCCTACTTAGCTGTTTAATTTTGGCACTGTAGTTCTTCTATATACTTAAGTTAGGTCTCCGAGGTCAGTGCCTTGGTGATGGTAGCCTTTCGAAAATCACTGTGGCAATTTTTTCCTTGCTACAGACCCGCCACTTTGTAAGCTAATTTGAAAAAAAAAGAGTCCTTAAGTTGTTGTTCATGCCCTTCTCGAGGGACGTTATATTAGTGTTGATGTTATAAGCAATATGTAAAAAATCAGTAGTTTTATTCTAGACACAACACAGGAATACTGTATGTTGAAAGCCCAGATACAGCAGATGTTTCGTCTGACATATATAATTCATCTCATAATCAATAAACTCTGGCTTTGTTACATTTCTTTTGCTTTTCCATTTTGTCAACATATTCGATACCCTAATTATTTATGTATTATCTCAACACAGACTTTCTTCCTTGTCATCTGAATTTCAGATTATATTCCTCCCATTACAGCCTTTGGCTACTGGTGGAATCTTCTAATTATTTATATATAATCTTGCCCCATCCTGGTTTGGGGGAATTAATTCTTAAAATAAGGATCCCTTTTATGTAAATGAACTCCCCAACCCCCATTATATAGTAATAATAACAATCAAAAGCAAGAAATGGTGTTAATTATAAAACAAAGATCTCAAAAATTTCAAGTTAGCACACGGACCCTCCTCACTACATTTGTGGACCCCAAGTTGGGAACTGCTGCTCTAAGTGATCCATGAATAAAGAAACCTATGATCAAATCCTTTCCAGTCGTGGCCATCCCGATATTTCAAAGTTGTTAGACTGTGATATGGCTATTATTTTTAGTAGATCAAACTCACTCATCCATGACTTTGTTATTAAGAGATAAATAGCAGAAACAGTGAAGAGCCTTGTGGTATTTCTTTCATTATTTTGTGTTCTGAGTTTAAACTGTGTTGGACACACACACACACACACACACACACACACAACTTCAGCATTCAGTAATCAGAAAAAGGGAGGCAGGTATAAAAGCCAAACTCACAATCTTGAATTCGGTATTTGTGCCAACCCTTACCTAAGGTCATAAATCTTGGGTAATGATCGAAAAATACAATTGCGAATACAAGCACACAAAATGGTGTCCCTCTGAAGGGTCTTTGGAGTAATGTTGTTTGATAGAGTGTAGCTCAGAGATTAGAGAGTCACTACTTCTCCAAAGTTTCAAAATTTGAATAAAATATATTTTACTTCTTTCCTTGTCTCTCTCTCTGTATCTATCTATCTCTTATTATACCTCTTCATCTCTCGCTCTATTTTCCTTCCACAAGAACAGAGATGATTCTATATGATCTGTTCATAATAAAATACAGTTTACGGGTTTATGGCTCATTCAAAGTCAACAAGTCTTTATTCAGTATCTGATGCGTTTTAAATATTAACAGATCAACCACTTGAGCACCTAGCAATCTGATGAACATGCAAGACTTCCCAAGATCCAGCTCAACATGCTCTCCACCATATACACTGCCACATTATTTAATAATCCTTTCACACATTTTCCATGTACCCACTCAATGCATTTGAAAATAATAGGCAATGTATTTCACTGGAAATATGGTAACAAATGGGTCAATATTTGCTAGATAAGTTGCACCAGTAACAAAAACAATCACTTATGTACGATTATACACCAGTTTTAAATACTTAAAAATAAAACTTATTAAAAGTGAAATGGATTTTATTTGTGATGATACATGAAGAAAATAATGATATACTATATGAAAGATGTGTTCAAATTGTTAATGCATCTCCCTGCATCTCTTGACTGAGTTGTGTCTGTAAGTCACTCAGCTTCTTCTTTAAGACTGCAATGGCAGATAAAACAATGTTTTCTGGTCGCAATGAAGCACACGATTCCACATTAAAGTAGAATTTATTTGGTCTGCCTGAGGGGTCAAACGGGGCTTGTGCTGAAGAGAAAAATATGATGAAACAAATATATGATTTAGAATTGAGACAGATACAGAAATAATTGAATTGAATTTGTCATTATTTCAGTTGTATGTATGTATGTCTTCATTGAGATTATAAATAATTACACAATTAACAGGTTATTCAACAAAGGAAATACTTCAGACATTTAGAGCTGTTCATGTATTTTACATTTAACAAAGTCCCTTTCATTACCATATTTCTAATGAAACATTGCTTATCATTTTCAAATAATTTTGAAAATAATCAAGAATTTGAAAAGATATAACTTTCATATTAAACTGGTGTTTGGAGCATAACTCAACAAAGGTTCTTATATAAAATTATGATCGAAAGTTTTCAGATAAATATAAACATTTCAAGACAGTTCAGTATCATAGAATGAGGAGCAGCTTAAGACAGGTTGGTATGAAAAGGGTTAAGATACTACCCAATAGCCAGTTCCTTAAGAATGAATCCTTTATTAATTTTACAGAAATAGAGAAAGATCAGTTAAATTTCCTTTTTTGTTATTGCTAGATAAAGTAAATGTTCTACTTCAGTATAATGAAGTTGAAGATGATACAAATGTAGCAACATTTATGAATGATTGTGATCTAAAGTATCATTGAATTGATGTTCTATAGAATTATTTAATATCTTTGTCACTGATGTATATAAATATATATCAAAAATAGGTGTGTATATATTGTCGTCAATGTGCAAAGGAGTGAAGGTCTTTAGTGGGCTTGAAAAGCCATATCCAAGCGTCACACATGTGAATCTGACAAGCGATTGCAATACTCTTAGAATGAGTTTGCAGCCATCATATACATAAATAAGAGATGTGAGTATGTGTATGTATATATATATATATATGTGTGTGTAAAAAAAAGTGAGTGTATGTGTGTATATACATATATATATATATAGACACATACAAATAAAATCACAGTTTAATGTTTCTGAAGACGGCCGATTGAACAAGCATTCCAAGACTAGAAATAGCTAATAACTTAATCACTACCATGCTAGTCGATACATTGATCTCCGTCGATCAATCAACCCTCTGAAACGATTGTAATACAATGAACTAACTAAGAACCTACACCTGATTTTTGTTTTGTTTTCATTGTTCTATGCACAAACACACATATATATCATCATTGTTTAATGTCTATCTTTCATGATAGCATGGGTTAGACAATATATATATATATATATACAACAGTATATAGTACTTACAGGGATCATCTGTTTCAAGCTCACTGTATTCACTTCGAGGCCTGAAACAATAAGAGAACAAACATCAAAATACTTATTTAAAAAATAATAATTTTTATTGATACAGGAGTATGTATCGAAAGTGTCACACTGCAGGATGTCATAATATCCAGTTGGGTGCTCAACTGACCAGACAGTCGAAGATACGGTGTCCTAACTGTCACACTGCAGGACGTCATAATATCCAGTTGGGTACTCAACTGATCAGACAGTCGAAGATATGGTATCCTAACTGTCACACTAAACTATGAACAATGACCATTGAATGTCTGTGACAGACTGTATGTGTTCTAAGAGAATTGGGTGCTATTTCTAACAGGTCTGATGACTAATTACCAGCTTATTAGTTGGTATGAGTGTCTTTTGTTTCAATTGAGTCACAAAATTGTGTTAGAAAATTTTAATTCAATTAAGAACCCCCTTTAAAATCAGTTTGGGGCATATTAGCAAAAAAAAAGGTTAAACTTTACCATTCCTCAGGTTTCGGAAGCAGAGTATGGCGGAAAGAGTTGTCAGGATCATATTCAAAGGCAACTCCACAGGTTGGGTTCCATTTAGCATGTTCCTTGGCAAAACCTTTACGAGCAAAAGCCCGTAGCTTTAGTTCTTGTCCTTTACGGAGTTTCACAATCAGAATATCTGTAAAATAAAAGGGGGATAGTGCACAACAATCATTGAGTGGAGCTTCTAATAGTCACAGAGTATAATACTGGTACTTTATTTCATCAACCCTGTAAGGATGAAAAGACAAAGCTAACCTCCTAAAGAACAGTAACCAAATAATTTTATCTGCTCATCTAACAATTCAATGACAGAATAATAATATTACTTAAGAAAAACATTCTAAAATGTGTTATTTTCTATCATAAATCCAAGACAGTTTCATATGAAAAGGTTTAAGACAGTCAGGTGTGGTTTCTAGAAGATTTGGATGTTGTACATAGGAAAATCAGTACCTTTACTTTTGGGACACTCTTTGTATACACGTGTATACATTCACATATATATACATATACATTACGTATGCACATGTGTGTATATATATATATATATATATATATACACTATGTGTGTATGTTGACTTTGCCTTTCATCCTTACGGGGTCGATAAAATAAAGTACCAGTAATGCACTGGGTAATTGCTGGCCTTGTGCCTAAAGTAGAAACAATTATGTGTGTATACATTCACATATATATATACATCATTATTTAGTTCAGCGGTCAATTGGCAGTATCGGTAAAGGATCGGACGCCATGCTTTCCAGCATAGTTATGTCCCTTCGAGGTTAACTTTGCCTTTCATCCTTACGGGGTCGATAAAATAAAGTACCAGTGATGCACTGGGTATTTGCTGGCCTTGTGCCAAAAGTAGAAACAATTATTTAGTTCAGCCTTGTAACTTCTGAGTTCAAATTCTATTGAAATCAACTTTCATCCTTACGGGGTCAATAAAATAAAGTACTAGTAAAATATTGGGGTTTATCTAGTGTTAGAAACAATTATTGGTTCAAGCTGGAAGGATGATGAATTGTTAGAATGTTGGACAAATACTTAGCATTATTTGGTGTGACTCTTTCCATTCCGAGTTCAAAAGCTGGACTTACCATCTGTCTCTTCATATTCACTTGCTTCTTCACGATGTTTCGAAGTTACCTGCAAATACACAGACATTAAATGATGATGTATACATACATTCATATATAGTAATGTGGATACATGTAAATCTTTGTTTATCTTGACATTCAATCCATACAGACAGGGATATTTGTTTACATACTGCATAAACACAGGTCTCAGCTGATAAGTAATTAGATGGGCAAAAATTTAAGACAACAAAGGGCTTCTCACTCAGAGTGAAGGATAGACTGTATGATGCCTGTATGTGAACTACAATGGTACATGGCAGTGAAACATGGGCCTTAAGTGCCTTAATTTCTCTCCTGCAAAGGCCGGAGAGAAATTAAGCAAGTATGCTTCGATGGATGTGTAATGTTAGTGTGCATGAACAACATAGCATAAGAGGAATTGGATGTAATGTGCAAGAGAGACGATTGCGTTGGTATGGAAATATATATATACGATTAACAGTTAATTTGTATATGTTGATGTATGGTTGGTCTCTGGTATGGTCTAGGAGGTAATACTGACCGGTAAAACTTTGGGGTTTTTACTCATCAAATCTGCTGTGGTTACATGTCTTGTTTGGTCATCGAGACATTTAACGTCCAGGGAAAACTCCACGGCACAGTCGGTACAGAAGTCTTCACATGAACAATCCTGAAGAATACAACGGAAGATGGGAGAGAGAGACATGAACAGTCCTGAAGAATACAACACAGAAGATGAGAGAGAGGATGAACAATCCTGAAGAATACAACAAACACAGAAGATGAGAGAGAGATGAACAATCCTGAAGAATACATCACACAAGATGAGAGAGAGCGGTACCTAGAAATGACAACGTGGCAGTAAAAGAGGACAAAAAAGATTGAAAAATATCAAAATTTAAAACATAAAATAATGTGAGTTTGGGAATAAAATAGGGTGGAGGTGATTGCAGTGGTTGTTGGAGCTGTTGGCGTTGTGATAAAGATGATGCAAAGAGTATGATGAGAAACTGTAGGACCCTTGATCATTTGATATGACCAAGGGTCCTACAGGGTAAATTTAATGATAGAAGATCAGTCTGAATATGAAGAAATAATAAAAATAATACTCACTCTGGAATATACCATTTTATCAACGACTTCATCACTAGTGAGAGGAATAAGACCGATACGATGTGATATAAACTCATCAAATAGAACAGATGAGTTAGCTTCCATCTGAACCCAGTCAATGGCTAAAAAAATATAAACAGATGAGTTAGCTTCTATCTAGACCCAGTCAATGGCTAACAAAACAAAAACTTTGTTTGTAATAGATGTACAAGAGTGTTAGTGATATACACCTTTCTTCAATCCCAGGTAGAATCCATAGAAGTGGTTGATAGTTTCTGTAAAATGATGATAATGATTGATACAAGGCAACAAATCTATTGAGAAAAGAGTACAGTTAATTGAAGCTCAGCATATAACTGGTATAGATTTTATATATCACGTAAACATGGAAGTTTAATGTTAACCCCTGTGGGAATATTAAAGAGACATAACTAGATGGTACATAGTCTGGCATCTGTCATTCACAGCCCTTAATGTAATGACTTCTAGCATAGGTAGAAAGCCAGAGATTTAGGGAGAGGTGTTATTTCATTTAATCAACCCCAGTATATGACTGCTAATTTAATGTGTCGAAAGGATGAAAGGTAAAGTTGAGCTTGTTTGGATTTGAACTCAGATAAAAAAAAGAAGAGCCGCAATAATGGTACAAGGCTATCAATTTTCTTGAGAGGTGGGAAAGTTTATATTGACCCCAGAAGGAAGAAAGTCCAAGTTGACTATGTAAAGAGTTGGTAGAATTTACAGTAAAACTGTAACAATGATGCCAATCCACTGCCCAAATAATTCCTAGAATAGGTACTTTACCAAACGTGTCATTCCTTTATATATGGTTGCTATTTCTAGAGAGTCAAGAAACCACACAGAGCTGAAAACAAATGTTAGAAAAGAATTATGATGAAGAAACTGTTTGTGATAACTCACCCATTGTAGGTACTTCAGCTATACAAACTCTTCTCAAGGCATTAGCAGAGCTAAACATAGCAGAAGATGAGAGAAATTAGTTACAATGTGTACAATGGATGGTTAAATGATGAAGATGATGATGATGATGATGATGCTGACGATATTGGTGATTATATTAGTGTGTGTATATATCACAAATACAATCATTTATATATCACATCATATATATTCAATTCTGTGCCACACAAAAGACTTATGGCAAAACTCTGCAATGGGTGTGAAGGATGATCTTTTTAACTGGTTGAAGTCCTTCATTCTCAGTTGAATAGAGGTAGTCACGGTTCTAGGACAGCATTCTTCACCATATGAGATGTCATCTGGTGTACCACAGGGATTTGTTCTTGGCCCCCTTTTGTTTGTGGCATATATTAATGACATAGATGCCAATTTAAAGAATGCCATAGTACTGAAATATGCAGATGACATCAAGCTGTACCTTGAGATAAAAAGGACAGATCCTGAACACTATAGATCTTGCCTGCAATCTGACCTGGACACAATGCACAATGGATCACAGACTGGCAACTCAAGCTAGCGGTGGACATGTGTACCAGCATGCATTTTGGGAATAAAAACCCAGCGTCCACATACTCCCTCCACAATACTAATATCAAGAAGTCTTCTTGTGAACGTGACCTGGGCATTACGGTCAGCAGCGATTTGCGTTGGACGAAGCACGTCTCTAAAATTGTCAAGAAGGCCGAGGGTGTCTTAGCCTCACTCAGCAAGACCTTTGTCAGCCGCTCTCCAGCTATCTATTTAAAGCTGTATATAGCTATGGTGCGGCCACACTTAGAATTTGCATCACCAGTGTGAAACCCCTATCTTGCTCAGAACATTGACCGCCTGGAAACTGTTCAGAGACGTGCAACCAAGCGAATACCATCCATCAGGCATCTTACCATACTCTGAGCGCCTTGCTTCCCTGGGCATGGATACATTGAAGCTCCGACGTCTGGCAACTGACTTGGTAAACACCCACAAAATTATTAACCATCTTGCCAACAACAATCCTGAGTACCTTTTTGATCTCCATGTGTCTAACACACGGGGGCATGCCCACAAAGTCAGAAAACAGCACAGCTCCCATGACTTTCGGAAACATTTTTTCACGCTCAGAGTTGCTGAAGCATGGAACAAACTACCTGCATCAGTTATTAGCTGTCGAAACACTGCATCCTTTAAAACCTCCATGCTTCCTGAGATTCGACAACACTACACCTAATATTCCCCCTCCATACACATACACACATGTATATCATGACTCATACACTATTCACTTCCCTGACATTTGTATATTATTCTATGTACCTTTGACGAGTTGTAGTGCACCTGAGCATTTTACACAATAATTTCATTATTATTATATGTATGTGTGTCTATATAGCACCTATGTATAATATGAAGTCCATATGTAACTGGCTTTGATATTGAGTTCTTTCTACTTTACAGATGTACACCCAGTTACAGTATATACACTCACACGAATATGTACATACATATATAATAAAGGATGGATATTATATTCATCTTACAAGAATGGAGGCACATAGCTTAGTGGTTAGAGCATTGGACTTGCAATCGAATGGTTGTTAGTTCAATTCTCAGACCGGGTGATGTGTTGTTTCCTTGAGCAAGACACTTTATTTCACATTGCTCCAGTTTACTCAGCTGTAGAAATGAGATGATAGGACTGGGGTCCCTATCATTCCACTGCAAAGTGGTCGTGGAGGTGCCACGGCAAAAAAAGTACCCAGCCCACAATGTAAAGTGGACGTGGAGGCGCCACGGCAAAAAAGCACCCAACACTCACTGTAAATGAGGTTGGTGTTAGGAAGGGCATCCAGCTGTAGAAATCAAGCCAGAATCAGTTCCCATCCCACCCTTGCAAGCAGGGAAAAGCGGACGTATGATGATGATGACGAAGAATACAAATGTCGAAAAACCTCAATTGTTTGATTTTTTATTCCTGATTATGGAACTACGGAGAGCTTAAAACTTTGTGGACATAATTTTCTTCATCTCAACTTTTCTCCTTGTATTATATATATATATATATATAAACAAGATTCATCACTTACCCATATAAAGAAAATTTAAACATTATTTCAGTATTGAGTACTCTTTCTCACATCCATCAACATCACACGGATATGTGTGTGTGTGTAAATGTGTTCAGTTGACTCCAGATATATATGCGTGTGTGTCTGTATGCAGTTGACTCCAGATATATTCACTTCAACTGTGTTTTGTATGTTTTATCTTAGTATCATCATCATTTACCGTTCATTTCCCAGCAAGAGTTGGACGGGTCTGTACTGAAGCAGGGCTACTGACCTTGCAGTACGTGCTGTAAAGTAGTTAGCGATAGGAAAGGAATCCGGCTATAGAAAGAGTTGGGAGGATCCTTCAGCTGTGTGAAAGAGGTGACAGCCGCTCTTGTATACTCGGTGAGATCCATGGCCTATATATCTCTATCAATATATATCAGTAGCCCCGCTTCCTTACTGAATATGTTTATGTAGACTCGTCAGACCCTTGCTATCGGGGAAAACGACTTTAAAACGATGATAATGACGAAGGAAACCGCTGACAGTCAAAATAGGCAAGAATTAGCCACAAGAGAGTCTAGCTATCATTGAAAATAAAGCACAAAATAAGAAAATGAAAAACACAACAGATTCGTTTGGCATGCTTCACTTATATATATATAGTTATAGAAGAGGAATGGACCCCAGCAGGAAGAACTACCGCGAGGTATTCTATCCTACGTTCTAACAATTCTACTACTTCACCACCTTCCATTTCATATATAGAAGCATTAGAAAGGTGTTTAGTTTACCTGAGATCTGTGTCTTCCAAAATAAATTTGATATTTTCATCAGTAAGCTGTGAAATATTCACAACTGGGCGATTGGCGTACGGCATGTATTTATATTTAGGTTAGAAATACAGGGAATAGAATGAAGATTAAGGTGGGGTTTCATGTGTTGAAGTTAAAATAATACTGTATTGTAGATTAGATTTACACTAAAGACAAACATAAACGACCATTATTTCACGTTAGTCACCAGACGAATAATTCATCGAATGAGTGAGTGGAGTTTGTCATTCTAGATATAGGAAATTATAATTTTATTTATAATAAATATTAAACTCTACGAATGTATTGAGTCAACGAACTGCCGCCGACCGACAGTGTTGGAGACGATTGAGTGACTTATGTTGCCGACGGAACCAGCCGAATTAAGAGCCTATATATGTATATATATATATAATTGTTTCTACTTTAGGCACAAGGCCAGCAACTTATCCAGTGTATTACTGATACTTTATTTTATCGACCCTGTAAGGATGAAAGGCAAAGTTATATAATAATAATAATAATTGTTTCTACTTTTGGCACAAGGCCCGCAGTTATACCAGTGTATTACTGGTACTTTATTTTATCGACCCCGTACGGATGAAAGGCAAATTTAACCTCGGCGGTAGATATCGCCGATGTGTGTGTGTGTATATATATATATTATATATATATATATTAATTAATTTTTATATATTCTGGTACATATGCTTTTGGTTATGTGTATACGTGAGTTTTGCGTCTGTGTGAGTATGCGGGTTCGTACGTATGTAGGGTGTGTGTATATGTGTACTTCGTGTTTTGGTTGACGTTCGTCTCCTAACATTTGTGTATCTACATGTAGGTATGTGTGTGCGCTTGTTATATACGTATTTATTTATTTATATACGTTTATTTAATTATTTGTATACACGCACACACACACATATCTATATGTGCGTGTATTTGTATACCTATGGCGAGTGTTTTCGCGTATGCTTGTGTATGTACGTATTTGGATGCGTGTATGTATTTATTTAATTTCAATTACCTCTGTATTTTATTTACTTTATTCTTAACTCTGAAGCGGAGATTCATTCGGTTTCCTAGTTGGAATTTTAGTCTACGACTTCAGTTATACCTTTTACGTGGTTTTGTCTTTGCGTGCAATTGTTCTCTACGCTCCACACATGACGTATTATCTTCGTTTTTTCCGTTCATTGCCAGAGAACGTCTCTATGAACCACCTAAGAGAACATTAGTCTACGACTTCTTTTATACCATAAACGTGTTCTGTCTTTGCGTGTAATTGTTTTTCACTGCTCCTATTAATGACGTCTTATATTCGTTTTTTCCCGTTCTTTGCCATGGAACGTTTCCACGAACCAAAGTATCGTCTTCCTGTCTTCCTCCGGTTGCAACGTTTTTTGAAATATTCACTTCTGCGTTCACAGATTGACTTTCTTAGTTGCAGAAGATTCCGTTAAGGGTGAAAGCAGCGATTCTTTGCTTAAACTTTAATCTGTTATTTTAATAAATATTTGCTCTACGGTTCTTATATATTTGATATATATTTATCCTTATCGAGCCCTCTTTGAATTTTAGTCTTCAAATTTATTATTATTACTATTATATATATTATATATAATCCCGCTAAGGTTAACTTTGCCTTTCATCCTTACGGGGTCGATAAAATAAAGTACCAGTAATGCACTGGATAATTGCTGGCCTTGTGCCTAACGTAGAAACAATTATATATATTATATATATATATTATATATTTCGTTTCTGAATTTGTTTAGCAAGATTCTTTATCTGAAATCGTGTGTTGAAACCGATATTGTTATACTTTGGGAGGGTCATGTTGCCAATAAGAAACACACGCACCAGTTGCTTTCACTTCAATTTATTATATATTTATAAATTTCTGGTTGGTTGGTTGAGCACACAACACACACACAGAAACAAAATGGCGTAGGACAGAACAAAGGAGAGGCACAGAAACAAAGAAAGTAATCCCCAGTCACTGAGTGTGTGACGAAAGAACTATGACTATATATAAACAACTATCTGGTTGTGGAACCAACCAACCAACCAGAAATTTATAAATTTATAATAAGTTGAAGTGAAAGCAACTGGTGCGTGTGTTTCTTATTGGCAACATGACCCTCCCAAAGTATAACAATATATTATATATATATATATTATATATATATATATATATTATATATATATATATTATATATATATATTATATATATTATATATATATTATATATATTATATATATATTATATATATTATATATATATTATATATATATATTATATATATTATATATTATATATATATATTATATATATATATTATATATATATATATTATTGGGAGTCCCTACATGGACACACTAGAAGAGGAAGACCAAGGTTAACATATGTTGATGCCCTAAGGACAGACACTGGTCTGTTGGAGATGCAGGACATGGCAGCGATAATGAGGGACAGAGACTGCTGGAGATAACTCGTCCATGGATCTCGGGAATTTTACCCGCCTTAGATAGATAGATAGATATATATATTATATATATATATATATATTATATATATCTAAGGCGGGTAAAATTCCCGAGATCCATGGACGAGTTCTCTCCAGCGGTCTCTGTCCCTCATTATTGCTGCCATGTCCTGCGTCTCCAACAGACCAGTGTCTGTCCTTAGGGCATCAAGATACGTTAACCTTGGTCTTCCTCTGTGTCTGAGACTTAGACACTGACCAATAAACTCACTCAGATGGTGGAGGGGTGCTACACGAGAATGTTGAGGATGGCTCTGAACATTAATCAGTATACACTGAGGATGAAAAACTCAGAGCTGTATGGGAGCATCCCAAAAGTCAGCTCAAAATATTATATATATATATATATTATATATATATTAAAGAGTTAAACAAGATTCAATGAGTACATCAAAGAATGAGTTTTACAGTAGATTGGAAGGACTCTACAGTAAATCATTTTCCAGAGTTATTAATATTAAAATACAAATATTAATAAAATAGATGTTCTTTTGATCAATTAAATTTTATTATACATATTTCAGAGGTACAACAGTACGTCCTCATCAGACAAAATATAATGATACATGAAATACCCTGAGATGTTAAATGGTTAAGATTTAATCAAGGTAGTGATTAACCTAAGAGAAAACTCAACATTTATACCCTAATAATGAGAAAATGCGATAAACGTAATAAATTCAATAGAGAATGTATGAGTAAGAAAAACGTTGGTTAATGTGACAGTTATAGAGATTTTAAAATGTGGGATACTACAAGTTATGATTATCTAGGAAAACGTATCATGAATTATAACTGTTTATAAGGGTGGGACGGAAACTGATTCTGGCTTGATTTCTATAGCTGGATGCCCTTCCTAACACCAACCTCATTTACAGTGAGTGCTGGGTGCTTTTTTGCCGTGACACCTCCACGACCACTTTACAGTGGAATGATAGAGACCCCAGTCCCTATCATCTCATTTCTACAGCTGAGTAAACTGGAGCAATGTGAAATAAAGTGCCTTGCTCAAGGAAACAACACATCACCCGGTCTGAGAATTGAACTCACAACCTTTCGATTGCAAGGCCAATGCTCTAACCACTAAGCCATGTACCTCCATATATACATACATATATACATACACACACACACACACACACATCTTATATACAGCATGTATTGGGCATTTTATACCTCTCTAGGTCTGAACACAACTGAATCCATACAGAGAAGGGAAAGAAATGAAATAAGAAAGTATAGAAGAGGAATGGAATCCAGTAGTGGACTGGTATGTTTTTTTATCGACCTTGAAAGGATGAAAGGCAAAGTTGACCTCTATGGAATTTGAACTCAAAGAGCAGAAAGCAGGAACGAATACCACAAAGAATTTTATATATATATATATTAGCTTTCTATTTATTCTTGGCAGAGCTGTTCTGCTAAAGAACGGGTTGCAGGTGGCAGATTGCGATAAAGCCCCCAGATATGGTTAGATGCGACATAAGCAGACAACTGCTGGATGAATAAGCAATCTTGGACCAACAATGGTAAGCTACTAGGAGAGATGGAGCAATGGGTGACACCTGTAGCTACCAAGAAAAGTCACGACCCAGTGATCTAGCTACGATGAGGCAATTAAAGGCTGCCTCGAAAAAGGGTGTCTTCACGGGTTTGACAAATACCAGATTGGTGACTGGCTCGAATAAGATCACTGAAACTGCAATAAGATGAGGAAAACAAAAAAGAAACATACCACATCACCCTTTGCATGGGTTAACTAGAGACGTGTTCAGGCCTTAGGTAGAGGGTCCTATTCGAAAAATATATTGCAGCCTCCATTTCGTACCGCAAAAACTGGCGATGGGCTTGTGACCTCTCCTGGGAGGAGGGGGATGGATGAACAAAGATTGCGTATCCCAAGACCCCAAAGAGGGTGTGGAAGGCATCAAACTTTTACAGGTAAGGAGCAGGAACTAGTGGAGGAGGCTTGATAGTCCCGACTAGATACAGTCAGGGTTTCCTAAACAAAATTCTGTGTCTCTGATACTGTAGATTTCTCTGGTTGACTCGTGTGTGCCGGATGGCCTGGATCTCTGGAAAGGTACCTAAGCAATGGCAATCGGGAGTGATAATCCCAATTTTCAAAAAGGGAGACAAGAGAGATTGTTCCAATTACAGAGAGATCTCCTTGTTAAGCCTCCCCAGTAAAGTCTATGCTAAGTGTCTGGCAATGAGATGTAGGGAGATTGTTGAGTCCAAGCTAGCTGATGAACAGTATAGTTTTTACCTTGGACACAGCACAGCCAATCAAATATTCACACTACAGAAATTGTGGAAGTAGATAAACACATTGAGCTTAAATTTTCTCACCTGCAATTTCTCTTCAAGTAATTTTATGTTTTTCTTAACATACGCCTGAAATAAAATGAGATGTTTTTTGTTGAAATGTCTTTGAATTGCATTTCTGATAGATCAAGGCCAAACTGGAGTAAAACAATAACAAGGTGTATATAGACAGTTTTTATTATTATTATCATCATTCAGTACAAAAAAATGTTCCTTGAATATTATTTGCATATCAACAATTCCTTTTATGTCCAATTGAAATTTTTGTTTTTTTTCTTTTCATTTAAAAAATGTTTTTATATATAACATCATCTTAGAGCTGAGAACACGATGTGATGTGGTGATGGTGATGCTGTATTAACAAATTGATACACATTTTAGTACACACCTAATTGGTGTTTCTGTTCATTTTAAACTTGAGTGCTTTTATTATTGTTTGTTTTTTTTGTCTTAATTTTTTTTCCCTGCCAAAATTTGAAACACAAAACCCCCCCCACAAAAAAAAAACCAAAAGCATTTTCATGTACTTACTCCCATTAAAAAAAAAATTGTTTTTATTTTACATCAGTCAGGCAAAACTTAATATTGGTGTCAGGTTTATTGATACCAGTGTATTACTGGTATCAGTGGTTTATTGGTTTTTCTTTTACAAATGGCACCAAGAGGTGAAAAATATGTCAGATGGTAAGAATGAAGAAGATGTTATGGCAATGATAAAAATGATTGATGTTGATGGTGATAATGATGATGACAAATTTCAAACAACCAAGTAAAAGCAAAAAAAAGAAAAAAATGTATGTATATATAAATATGTGTGTTTTTTATATATATATATATATATATATATATCAGGATTTAACCAGTATAAGACCATTATTCAACAGAGTACTCATTACTTGGGATAGTAGAGTGTGACTATATTAGAGTCGGTGTCTGACAGCTGAGCTCTTGCCATTTTGACAACTAATTTTAGTCTGAAATTAGCTGTTAAAACTGACTCTTTCTAATATATGTATTATATATTATGTATGCAATATATAATGTGTGTGTGTGTGTGTGTGTGTGTGTATATATATATATATATGTATATATATATATATATATATATATATATATATATATATATATATATATGTATGTATATATGTATACAGTAGACTGGTCATTTCATCAGGGGCATGGCTTAGGTGATTGGTGTCGATAAAATAATAGGTTGTCCATATAAGGGTATAAGATATCCATGTAAGGGTAAAGGATCCTTAAAGAAAAGTTTTAGAATGAATTGAGTTTCACTCTCTCTGTATATATATATATATTCATATTCTTTTCTATATATTTTCTGGGAGAGGTGTGTTTCGTTACTCATGTGATGATGGGTAAGAAAAACTGCAGTGTTGTAGTAGTGTGGGAAGAATTGGGCCGAGTTGAAGAATTGTCAAGGGGAGATGGAATGTATTTATCAACTTAATTTATTGGGTTGGTGTATACGAGGCTGCTTGTGTACAGGCAAAGGTACAGATTTTTCTATGGTGTCGAGTGATGGTGTGTGTATGTATACATAGCCATGTCTGAGCAGGTGCTTATGTATGTGCTTGTGCTGGGTGTGGTACTGTGGAGTCTGTTGCTGGGTTTTAGGTAGAGTCATGCTCATGTGTGCATATCTACTGTGTACCTAGGGGTGTATATGCCGGTGTGGGTGTGCACAATGAATGTTGAGAAATTGACTTATTCTCCTGGATTGTGAGAAGGTCTGAAGTTGAGGTGAGTTTTCTAAGTCTGGTGCTTGCATCAAGTCACAAGTTCATCCTTTTTGTTTAGTAGTTATTCTTTGGTGAACTACATTTGGATGGTTTCTTCGGAGCATAAACTGCACAAGCGGTGGACCTCTATATAGGGTTTGGCCTTGGACAAGGTACTCTATTTCAGGTTGTAGGTGGTGTATACATGGTTGGATAGCATTGTAGCATTTCCCTGGGTTGGGTTTCTACAGCTGTGTTGATGTTGTTAGAATTCGCAGGCGGTTAATCCAATATAAGCTCTGTGGTTGCGTTGGTGCACTTGTACACAAGGTTCCGTTGCTGTCCTCTAATATTGATTGATATGCAATATGTAAAAACATGTTATCATTATTAATCAGGTTCCTCGTTCCAATATAAATGAAGATCAGAAGTAGAGTATGGTCTTACATATTGCATATCTAATAATGTGAAAACTAATTACTATTGCAGTCTCTCAACTATTTACACTTCTTGCTCTGCTCTTTTCTCTGTTTATTTAACTCCCACCAATGAACATTTCTCTAACAATTACAAGATATAATAATAATTCTACTTCTACTGTGCTTCACTAAGTTCTTCATGTGTTTGGTTATGTTCAACATTTGATATTGTTTATATTCTTGAAAGATGTATTTAAATTCAATCCCTTTTAATAACTCCTGATGATATGTGGGTGTTTTATATAGTGTTTTGTGTAAATAATTAATTGTTTCTGACTTGTTTACATATATTTACCATTATCACCTGTACAGAAACTATTGTAGATATTAAAACATAGATTTAATTTGATAACCTTGGTTCTCTTCATTTTAAATACACATATACTCACTCTCTCATATATATATATATATACATACTTTGTTTTTGTATTTGTTTTACAACATTTCTTATTTTAAAACGTGTGTTGAAACAAATATTGTTATACTTTGTGAGGGTTATGCTGTCAATAAAAACACAGTTGGTTGTTTTAATAACTGGATGGTTGTTTATTTATTGTCAAAGCTCTTTCGTCACACATTCTGTGACATCCTCAGTGACTAATTTGTTATTTTCTGTCCCCCTCCCCCCTTGTTTTTGTGTGTTGAGAGTTGTGTATTTGGGTTGCACACCTAATTTATGTCTGAGAAATGGGCAAAAATCCAAACCTTGTTTATATGCTGAGGAAGCAGGTAATTACACATTGTGTTTAGTGAAATTTTTATCACTGGAGAATATATTTCTGAAGTTTTAATATTTTGATATTTAAAATGTTTTAGTGTCTTTGGAGTATAGTTTTTGTTTCACAACTCCATTAAAATGTAGGCACCACGGAAAAAAAG
>OZ024748.1:9819993-9829993 GCA_964016885.1 Eledone cirrhosa
GATGATGATCGCTGGGTGAAGAAGTGCCAGGAAATCCCAGTGGAAGGAAGCTGCAGTAGAGGTAGACAAAGGAAGACCTGGATGGATGTAGTGAAAGCTGATCTCAAATCACTGAGACTCACAGAGGAGATGACAAAAGAATTGCAACAAATTGAGTGAGGCTGTATTGAAAAGGACCCTTGCAACCCATGCAAATGTAGAAAAATGAACGTGAAAAGAATGATGATGATATAAACTCAAAACAACTTTTTAGTGAATATTTGCTAAACTCTTCATCAAAAATATTTACTCAACATTCCTGCAGTTCAAACTATTTATTATATGTCTTGAACACACATCAGACATCATATGTAGTCTAGTGTATACCAACCATCCACACTCAAACAGATCATATATATAATATACTGTATACACTTAAATATAAACTGAGAAATATGTGACCAAAAAATCTATTGGGGAGGGGGTCGACTTATATTCAGGGTAAATAATTTGACAATTTTAACTAACTGCAAATTCTATGTAAATAAGGTGTTAAAATATCTTGAGTGATTATTTCACAATGAAACACTGTTTTTCTACATTTACTATATCGTCAGGAGTTTTATCATATGAAATTTTTATTACATAAATATCCCATACACATACGTACACCGACTGTTTTTTTTTCTCTGTGACTAAATTATACTTTTTCTTCCAATCTAGCTAATAAAGCTATTATCTGCAGTGACTACAACCATATTATGTTGTGCCCCACCCTGCTTTGTTGCTCCTCAACTCCAAACTAGCCACCTAGATGATGGGACACCGTGCAACACAACATAAAAAAATCAAATATTACCTCAGCCATTAAAGAAATAAACCAAAGATGAATATTACAAAATAATATATGTAAATCATGTCATTCAATGTTAGTTATAGACAGACATAAATATAAATGTACATACATGAATGTAAAACATAATTAAGATTAAATCATATATACACAAACATACATGTAGAAACAAGATGAAATATGTCAAACTATTTAACAAAATTACGACCTACCAGAATAGTAGCCATCTTTTAACTTGTTTATCCTTTTGGCTAACACAAAGAAAGGAAATAAATAAAGAAACAAACAAAGAAGAAAGAATACAATGACCTTGGCCATCCCCTCACACCCAACACTAACTTCACACATAGCATTTCAGTAAAATATTGGCCAAAATCAGCAAAAAGATGTGAAATATATATTTTAAAACATATATGCTAAATATCAGCAGCAGGATTTTCTCAGAATTTCCATTGAATACGCTAAATTTCTACAACCTCAATGTAAATTAAATTAATTTCATAACTCTATGTTTCTCATTTACAAACTTGAAGTAACTCAAAATTCTCTTAGAATCTCCCTTTTAACATTTAGGCACTGATGAAAACGCCATATCAAATATTTTTCTTCTTATTCTTGTCCTACCATGTTTTAAGAGTTTTTTCATTTTTCCGTAAAAACTTTTATCTGGCTACTTATCCTACCAATAATTTGATTACTTATCCACACATAATTTGACTGGAAAACATGTTGTATCTTAGAGATATTGGCATACAGCTTCATGTAAAGGGCATCTAAGCTACTTCAAAGCTAAAATTTTTATTGTCGACTGTAGTCACTATTGACTAACCACTCCTCTCGATACTAATGTCTAAATAATTAACCTTGCTTATATATATATAGTTAATGACTGAGAGAAGAGAGTACTCAATACCGAGGTAGAGTTTAAATATTCATTTTATTAAGGCTAAATAGTGTGTCTTGTTACTCTGGAGTAATAATGTTAAAACAACGACAATGATGATTATATATATATATATATATATATATTATATACTTGAATACAACCAAAGGAGTATGTATGAGACCAAAAAGATCGTTGGTAAAATGGAGGATTGGCTTATTTGCCATGAAAACATGTTGATTACCTGCCTCGGCTTATAATTGGAGATTGGGTTGTTGCCCATTCCTCAGACAAAAAATAGGGGAAGGGGTTGGCTTATATTCGAATATATACAGTATACAATATATATACATATGTATGTGTATATATATGTGTGTGTGTGTGTGTATATATATATATAATATCATCATCATCGTTGTTTTAACACCAGCTGTCCCTGCTAGCAAGGGTTAGATGGGTCTACTGAACCTAGAAAGACCATATATATATATATATATATATATATAAATAAATAAAACCATAGAGCAAATATCTATTAAAATAACAGATTAAAGTTTAAGCAAAGAATCGCTGCTTTCAACCTTAACAGGATCTTCTGAAACTAAAAGCTTTTTAGTTTCAGAAGATCCTGTTAAGGGTGAAAGCAGCGATTCTTTGCTTAAACTTTAATCTGTTATTTTAATAAATATATATATATATAGGAGAACAAAATTAGTTGCAATGTCGCTTGTGCCAAACGGTATCAGTGCCTTTCCCTTGGACAAGATTGGTGGTGTTGAAAGGAAGGACTGGCATATAACTGTTGGTCTCCACAAAACATCTTTCCTAGACTTGTATATTGGAGAGGAACTTTCCAGTTATAAATCTATGGTCAATGATGACCGTGAGATGGTGGTGGGAGATACTATATTTAATAATTATTAACTGAAAGAAGTAATGAAGAGGTAGAAAGAACAGATGTGGTCCAAGTTATATCCTCCTCTTCCCATAGTTCGGCTCATGTGTAAAACAGGATAAACTGTGAACCTCATTAGAACAGTTGAAACTATTTAGTTGATCGTCTTTTGATGGGATGTGGTTTAAGAAAAAACAAAACAAAATGGACTGTGAATGTTTGAGTGTCAGAGGTGTGTGTATATGTGTGGGAGAGTGTCCATCACAACAGGGATGTGTGTGGTTGTCTTAACTGGGCAATGTGTGTATGTATGTCTGTGTGGTTGTTTAAACTGGGGAATGTATGTGTGTGTATGGAAAGCAAGGCAGGAAGGCTGATGTTGGGGAAATTTGTAAAGATGAATAAGGTGAGAAAATGCAGAATGTGAATGAAGGCATCAGAAAAAAATGTAAAAATAAATAATAATAAATCCCAACATGTATGTGTGTATATATATATATATATATATATATACACACACACACACACACACACATATATATATATCATCACAGAGAGATATATATATATATATATATACACACACATACATACATACATATTGTTGTCTATTCTTCCATGCAGGCATGGATGTATGTATATATATATATACACACACACACAGACTCTTTTCCTACTATATCAAGTGTAAAACTAATATATTTCTTCACCGTACTGTGTCGTTTGCTCTCTTATTTCTGTTTGCCTTTTGTGTATATATATACACACGCACACATATGTAAGTATATATATATATGTATGTATATATGTGTGTATATATATATATATAATGGAAGGTTGTATTAGCTATATAATGGAGGGAGTCCTGCATTGTGTTCAAGAAAGTGCTGCTAAATAACATGATTGTTAGCAGACACATTTCTGTATATCCTGCCTGAAATATCACTTGAGTCATGGGGATACTTTTTTGAACACACATATATAAATATATATACATACATACATAGCATTTTTAGATCTGGAGAAGACCTTTGACAGGGACCCGTGCTTAATAATCTGGTGGGCACATAGGAAGCTAGAAGTTGTTGACAGTTTTTGCTACCTAGGTGATCAAATTAGTAGTGGGGGAGGATGCCTTGAAGTGTGATAGGATTAGAACTGGTTGGAATAAGTTTAGAGATCTATTACTGCTGCTGACAACAAAATGCTTTTCCCTCAGAGTTGAAGGGTAGACTATATGATGCCTGTGTACAAACAGTAATGTTACATGGCAGTGAAACATGGGCCTTAACCGCAGAAGATATGAAAAGGCGAGAGAGAAATGAAGTGAGTATGCTCTGATGGATGTGTAATGTTAGTGTGCATGAGTGACATAACATAAGAAAACTTGGCATAAGAGGAATTGGATGTAATGTGCTAGAGAGAAGACTGCGTTGGTATGGTCATGTATTGTGCATAGAAGATGACAGCTGCATAAAGAAATACAGAGAAACCCTGGTGGCTGGGACCCATGGAGGAGCACGAACACAGGATGAGTTTGCAAAGATTGACCTTAAAAACTAAACCTCATAACAGAAATGACTAAGAACCAAGAGGGCTGATGCTATGCAGTGCTAGGTTTAAAGTTGTTGCTTCTGTGTGTATATATATATATATGTGTGTGCAATGCAGAACTGTGTGAGTGGCCTCTCTTCATTTATGATGAAGACTGACTTCATACATATTATCAATAAATGTGTGATGGTGATCTTGACACAAATAATTGATTTGTTTCACATTTACAATGAACTAAAGACCAACTTCAACAATTGAAGACCGAATCTTGGAAAAAGCTAGAAAAAACACAATTAAACAAAAATTGATGTGATTAGATTACATGAAACAAAAAAACAATTTTCAAAAAAATAAAATAAATTCAAATGAATGAAAATTGAACATTTTTTCTCATTGAAAACATATTTCTTAAAGAATAATTTCTAATGAGTTTTTAGTGAAACTCAACTGTTGTCTTGAGATTATATATATATGTGTGTGTGGGTGTGTGTGTGTATACATACAGAGAAAGAGTGAGAGAGAAATGGAGAAGGGACGTGAGTGGATATATTTATGTATGTGTGCGTGTGTGAATGTATGTCAATGTTGTGGTTTTGCACTTTCAGAAGAAGCACAATTGCCTGCCAAACGTTTTAAAACCTCCTACTGCCGCAGTTAAAAAATGGATGAAAAACTGAAATATTTGGTACACATTAATAAATTAATGGACTATGGACAGAATGTTGAGAGCAAGGGGAAAATGTGTATGTTTGTGTGTGTGTGTGTGTGTGTGTGTGTGTTTGTCACATGTGTGAACACAAGATGGCTGCTGTGTAAGAAACCCAACATATTCAAGAGTCAGAAATGTGAAAATGGTGTCAGAAAGTTTAACACTCAACACACACAATCATATAAAGCAGTGCTCCAGTATGGCCACAGTCCAATGATTGAGACCAGTAAAAGAACATAGTGTGTACGTGTGTATAGATCGTGTTGTTTTGGGTTTTATCTAAATATATATTTAATGTCAGCAGAGCAGATAGTGAAATTGTTTCAAGAAATATTCTAAGTGGAAACAGATGCCATAGATTTTATATAGAAATGTTAATGTATAGCTACCATGTAACATGTTGGATGTAGAATTAGATAAACCAGCAATTGTAAGAATGACAACATAACTAATGATGAGCAGTGATTGAAAGGCACTTTTCTTTTTTAAAGAGGGCTCATTTATTTGTTATTAGTCTCTGGAGAAGAAAACATACCACTTAACATCCTGTACTGCATTAGCAAGAATATCCTTCCATATACTGTACTGATTGTGTTGTTATTTCTGTTTACCTTTTATATACATATATCCATACATACACATGTATATGTAATATATATATATATATACATACACATGTATATGTAATATATATATATATATATATATATATATATACATACACATGTATATGTAATATATATATATATATATACATAATATATATACATACATATATATATATATATAGACACACACACATATATACACACACATATGCACACACACACACACACATATATATATATATACACATATATATATATATATATATATATATATATACACATATACACACACATATATATATATATACACACATATATAAACATATTACACTTAAGCAAAATATTAAGTTTAATTACTTCTCGGAGTTAGATAATTTATCTGTATATTTTATCATTTTATCCTTTCATTGAGATGTCTAAGTACGGGGGACAAATAACTTTGTAATTCATATATATATATAGAGAGAGAGATTGAGAGGAGGGGCTGTGTGGTTACTGATAACGAGTGTTAGAAGGTAAGGAGACACAAACGAGATGGACAGTCTCCCTTCATCAGTAGTTTACTACGGGTCATATATATATATATAGATAGATATAAACACACATACAGGGATCGTTTCATCTTTGCAGATGATTGCCATTTCTATAAAGCCCCAACGCCATCACCACCCTCAAACATCCATTCATGGCTTCTTAAGTGGCTTTTGAGTCCAGCATTAGATTCACACGGGGTCTGCAGCAAATGTGACAGACAAAAGATGTGCCCTCTATTGGATTGATTGGGTCAGTTTGTGGGATGTTATCCTTATATACCTTCATATGCCTTTTAAGACCAGAGATTGATTTGCAGATCTTTTTGCACACCACACAAATTGTCTAACCTAGTATTGGAGGGATAGAGCTGCATACAGTTGGTCTTTCACGTGATTTTATATGAGCGATGTACCCAGATTTAGAGAACAACAGATGACCACACACTTCACATATCCAGCTCCCTATGTTCTTATTGAGGTTTATACTGTGGCCTAATCGAAGCTGATGCTTAAGTCTTTCATGGTGAAGACATCTCTCTTCAAACATTCTGCAACCTTCCTTCACATGTCCTCTCACTTCAACCCTCTTTAAAGTTAGCGATTCCTAGCTCTGAACTTCAATCTGTAGATCCTTAAGGTTGTTTTTTATGCAATCTTTGTGCAATCGGCTGCAAAATAGCTGTTTTGGAAGTCTATCCTCATTCATTTGGACAACATGACCTTCCCAATGTATTTAAGAGGATATGGTGGCAGATTCAATGCTTGTGCATCCAGCATCTTCAAGGATTTGTATGTCACTTATACACACACACAAGCACATATATATGCAGAAATATCGTAGGTGTCAAAAAGGAAAACAGAGCTCAATTGGGAAGAGAGCTGATATATTATTTATGTAGGTTCATATACGGAACAAAGGCATTACCTAAGGTTTCAAGATTCAATATCAAGGACCATATCTCCAGAATGTAAGAGGGATAAAAATTGTGATCTAATTTTCAGGTGCTTATATGAATTTAAGCGAAGATTAGATCACAATTTTGATCCCTCTTACATTCTGGAGATATGGTCAATATTGAACCTTGAAACCTTAGGTAATGCTTTTGTTCCATGTATGAACATACATAAATAATAAAATATATATATATATATATAATACTATACTCGATACCTTTATAAATACTAACATTTCTATATTACATTGCACCATATAATACAATACTTCTGCTATAGTATACCAACATGTGGTTGAACTCATAATTCATATTTACATCTTGGGAGTTATTTCCATTTGTTTTATGAAGAAAGGTCACTACTTGGATGCCTCAGAGGTATGGTCAAATTTGGACCTTGAAACCTTGGGTAGTGCCTTTGTTCCTAACACTAATTCTAACTGTAATCCAAACCATTATTCTTGACAAAAGAAACATGTATATTTCCATGTAAGCAAAATAGTATGCAAGCCCCCACCTGCCTCAAAGAATTGCGCAGCAAACCAATTTGCCATCCTTTTTTAAAATAAAAAATTAAAAAAACATTTCCCTGAACTTGCAAGTAGTAAAGATAAAAATACATAGATATGGTTATTTCAATATTGGTGAGGTAACAGTTGATTTGTACATTATCTGGGACAAATATATGGTGGAGCATCTCAACAGAAACAATGGAAATATTACATATGGAAGACTAATGTTTTAACATCACTATAGAACACTGGAGAGATAGTATAGTATACTGTACTGTACTAGATATATAGTATGGTATATTGTACTGGATATATAATATGGTATACTGTACTACAGAATATATATCTATATATATATATACACGCACACTGTACTAGAGAATATATATACACATACTGTACTACAGACATACTCTTGGGTCTTTAAATGTGTGATGAAGTTTAACTTATTATTCTTTAAATCAGAGAACTATTCTAAAGAGAAAGATGTCAGGATTCAATGAAACATTATCTGCTTCTCACTTCTCACATCAATATCTTCATGTTCCAACAGAAGAGATGAAAGATATCAGGAATGCGGTGAAATCTAAGATAATTTTCAGCAACACTAACATTGGCATTATTAAGTTTAATAATGTCTTTGTTTATTTTGTTCTTTTCTAGTGAGAAAGGTAAGAGGAAAAGGAGGAGTAGCTTTAGTTAACAAAATCAACTCAGCATATTACTGGTACTTATTGAAGTTGAAGTGAAGATTTGAACTGAGAATGTGGGAAAAACAAAATAAAATATCATAAAGGAATCTAGTTTGATTCTCTAGCACAGTGGTGGTGGTTATGTAGTCGGGGTGTAGTGTTAGATCAGGCAACGGTTTAAATCTAGCAACCAAGTAAATGACAGTGGGATTTCAACTGAAAACATACACCCTAAATAAACAACAGAGGAACGTTTGTCATAATCTCTCATAACTCAACCAATTGTTGGCAGTTGTGACAAAATTATTGACATCTCAATAATATACCATATATGTAATAAACGGATTTAGAAATATAACTGTAATTACATATACTGGTTAAGAGTTTTTGGTTCCTGATTGAAAGGTTGTTAGTTCAATTCCTGCACCTGTTACTCCATTCCACTCAACTGATGCCAAGCTGTATCAAACTTTGCCTTTCCCTGAGACATCATCAAATATAATATATATATGGTGTGTATAGGAGTTGCGACGTCACTGGTGCCAGGCTGTATTGGCCTTTGCCTTTCCCTTAGACAACGTTGGTGGCGTGGAGAAGGAAGACTGGTATGCACGGCTGTCTGCTGAGCTTCCACAAAAACAACTTGCTTGGTCTTGTGTCTTGAAGGTCAACTTTCCATGTATAAACCAACGGTTAGACTGACCGAGAGAATGACAAGTACTGTGAACATCATATCATATACTGTGTGATGTTAACCAGCTGAAATTTCATGATATTTTGATAGTGATTTCAATTTAAATAGGAACATTTAATACGAGCAACATTAGGTGGGTTGGCATGAAAAAAAAGGTGAAATAAGATGTAAAAGACCAATAAATATGTTTATTTCCCTGCCTATTGATAATTTAGAAAGTTATATAATAGGATTGAAGCAAAATTTAAGCAATCCAAGTAAAGCAGCTCTGAAGTTATTGAAATCTGATGATGATGAATTTGTGAAAAAAAGTAATATTTAATTGAGGATGGCATTCAGTAAGTTACAGAACATTTATTTTAAAAGTAACACACATACCAGTGTGTGTGTGTACGTGTTTATGTGTGTGTGTGTGTGTGTATGTGTGGTTCTGATATGGTGATTGTAGAAGCCTGCTCAACAGGAAGAACTTGTATAAAAAGATTTATTCATATTTCTACATGGCCACAATACTTCAGTAAAATGTGTTTATGCTTCATCAGAAGTATATTGGGACATTGTGGACATGTTGTAAAAATGGGAATAATTTTTCTTATATAAGAAACAGATTATGTAGAAAACTGGTTTTTCTATGTTAACAACTCATTAAAAACTAATACTATTCCATACAAATACAAACAGCAGAAGGTGACAAAACATCTATTAGGCAGTGTTTGAGTTAGGACTAACTAAACAAGAATCTAAGAGGAATTTGCAGTGAAAAATATATATCCTCAACAATAATTTGCAAGACTGATATTCAAATATTGTTGTTGTTTTTTTAGTTTTAAAAATGAGCCCCATCCCCAAAATAAATAAAACTTAAAATTAAATATTAGTAATGAGTTAAAGATAAATGTATACAGGTAACATTTTTGTTGTTACAGCTCACACCTGTGTAGCTTTAGCCACCCTTCTATAAAGTTGTATCACACAGGAGGTATCTATGATGGGGGTCTCAGTTTTATCAGAATTTTTCTTGTTGTATATTGTTTGATATGAATATAGTTGATCAAATGAATTTAAAATATAACTGTAAAAAATAATTATATTCAAAGTTATATTAAATAAAAGAAATAGAAAGATAAGAATATTG
>OZ024748.1:9847493-9869993 GCA_964016885.1 Eledone cirrhosa
GACTAGCAGTGTTGTAGAGTGGAAGAGTAGGACTAGCAGTGTTGTAGAGTGGAAAGGTAGGACTAGCAGTGTTGTAGAGTGGAAGGGTAGGACTAGCAGTGTTGTAGAGTGGAAGGGTAGGACTAGCATTGTTGTAGAGTGGAGGGGTAGGACTAGCAGTGTTGTAGAGTGGAAGGGTAGGACTAGCAGTGTTGTAGAGTGGAAGAGTAGGACTAGCAGTGTTGTAGAGTGGAAGGGTAGGACTAGCATTGTTGTAGAGTGGAAAGGTAGGACTAGCATTGTTGTAGAGTGGAAAGGTAGGACTAGCATTGTTGTAGAGTGGAAAGGTAGGACTAGCAGTGTTGTAGAGTGGAAGGGTAGGACTAGCAGTGTTGTAGAGTGGAAAGGTAGGACTAGCAGTGTTGTAGAGTGGAAGGGTAGGACTAGCAGTGTTGTAGAGTGGAAAGGTAGGACTAGCAGTGTTGTAGAGTGGAAGGGTAGGACTAGCATTGTTGTAGAGTGGAAGGGTAGGACTAGGATTGTTGTAGAGTGGAAGGGTAGGACTAGCAGTGTTGTAGAGTGGAAGGGTAGGACTAGCAGTGTTGTAGAGTGGAAGGGTAGGACTAGCATTGTTGTAGAGTGGAAGGGTAGGACTAGCATTGTAGGACTAGCATTGTTGTAGAGTGGAGGGGTAGGACTAGCAGTGTTGTAGAGTGGAAGGGTAGGACTAGCAGTGTTGTAGAGTGGAAGGGTAGGACTAGCATTGTTGTAGAGTGGAAGGGTAGGACTAGCATTGTAGGACTAGCAGTGTTGTAGAGTGGAGGGGTAGGACTAGCAGTGTTGTAGAGTGGAAGGGTAGGACTAGCAGTGTTGTAGAGTGGAAGGGTAGGACTAGGATTGTTGTAGAGTGGAAGGGTAGGACTAGCAGTGTTGTAGAGTGGAAGGGTAGGACTAGCAGTGTTGTAGAGTGGAAGGGTAGGACTAGCATTGTTGTAGAGTGGAAGGGTAGGACTAGCATTGTTGTAGAGTGGAAGGGTAGGACTAGCATTGTAGGACTAGCATTGTTGTAGAGTGGAGGGGTAGGACTAGCAGTGTTGTAGAGTGGAAGGGTAGGACTAGCATTGTTGTAGAGTGGAAGGGTAGGACTAGCAGTGTTGTAGAGTGGAAGGGTAGGACTAGCATTGTTGTAGAGTGGAAGGGTAGGACTAGCATTGTTGTAGAGTGGAGGGGTAGGACTAGCAGTGTTGTAGAGTGGAAGGGTAGGACTAGCAGTGTTGTAGAGTGGAGGGGTAGGACTAGCATTGTTGTAGAGTGGAAGGGTAGGACTAGCAGTGTTGTAGAGTGGAAAGGTAGGACTAGCAGTGTTGTAGAGTGGAAGGGTAGGACTAGCAGTGTTGTAGAGTGGAAGGGTAGGACTAGCAGTGTTGTAGAGTGGAAGGGTAGGACTAGCATTGTAGGACTAGCAGTGTTGTAGAGTGGAGGGGTAGGACTAGGATTGTTGTAGAGTGGAAGGGTAGGACTAGCAGTGTTGTAGAGTGGAAGGGTAGGACTAGCATTGTTGTAGAGTGGAAGGGTAGGACTAGCATTGTTGTAGAGTGGAAGGGTAGGACTAGCATTGTTGTAGAGTGGAAGGGTAGGACTAGCAGTGTTGAAGGTACAAAAAAATGTCAACATAACTGCAAATTTTCCATTCAATTATTGAATCCCGTAAACTCCGAACACTCACAAGGCTTGGGTCCAAAGCTATGATAAATAATTGACACAGTGGCTCCTGAGAGTTCTTGATTGCAAAACAAACTTTTTAACAGCATGTCAAGAACATGACAACCTCTCTATAGGGTTGGCGCCATGATAAAATGCATACAGCACACTCTGCATGATGTTTGGCACATAGAACCGATGCAAAAACCTTAACTTAAGTAAGCAAAACCTGATCCACCACCCCAGCCTGTCTGGGAGGACTGTAGCTCCAATTAAGTAATTAATTGGTAATGACCAGTCCAACCCATGCCAACCTGGAATAACCATTAAATGATGATGATGATGATTAACCAGAGAAGAAGAAGAAAAGAAGTCTCACAGCTGTTTTTCGCCAACATTCTTTAATTGTTGGACGTATTTTCTTTATAACAACAATTTGTTGCATCTCTTCCAAGGTGGGGTGGAGGCCAATTTCTTCCACAAATGGCAACTGATATTCCTCAACAGTTACTGCAATAAACAAATAAATAGATTAATTATTTTAAAAAAAAAATTGTAATTTCAAATCACAGATTGTTATGTTGATTGTAGATGGTAGAGAGGAATGTCTGGTGTAGTGTACAACAACCTCTCTTGTGTTGGTTCCACAATAAAAGGGACCCAATACACCCTATGGTTGGCATTAGGAAAGGTATATAGAAAACATGCTGTTATATCGCACTTAAGAGCAAGACATGGTATCCGCAATGTCGCGGATTGAAATAACTTGTCCAAGCCAGCCGTGGACGTATAATGATGAAGCATCATTATACGTTTTTTGGGGGTTATCTCAAAACGTTATAGAAACACAGTGATAATCGCTGAAGATGTCACAAAAATGTGTAACAAAAGAACTTGGAAAAATTATATTTATATTTTTAACTGTTGGTTAATCAATGATAAACATTGATTGCTAGCTAAATTATTTATGGAAATATAAAAAAATATACACTGAAACTGAAGTGAAAACGAAACTAAACAGTGAGTGTTTTAGTATTTTTTGGCAATATTATAACAACATGACCCTCCCAAAATATAACAATATCTGTTTCAACACACGATTTCACATCAAAAACCTTGCAAAATAAATATAAAATGATACATACCATCACTAGCAGAACAGCGAGACATAAGCTCCCATAAAATTAAACCACATGCATACATGTCGATCCGAATAAATGCATCTCGTGTAAATGTTATGGCTCCTTCAAGAATTTCAGGAGACATGTACCTTCTGGTTCCAACCTGGCAGGAGGCCATTAATATTGGCAAAACAAGATAAAAAAAAGAAAAGAAACAAATAGTGAAGGTTTTCAAAGAATATAATACTAACCAAGCAACATCTGAATATAGGAAAACAAAGAGACTGTGTGTGTGTGTGTGTGTGTGACTGTGGGTATATGTGGTGCATGCTTGTGTAACTGAGTATGTGTGTGTGATGGTGGGTTAAATATGTGAATATGTAAGTTCTTACCTGACCATGAGTAGTTCCAGGTGCTCTAGAAGGTTCAAACTTCAATGCCAATCCAAAGTCAGCTATTAGCGCTGTTAAGTCTGATTTTAGAAGTACATTTTTACTCTTAAAGTCGCGATGAGCAACGGCTGGTTTGAAGTCTTGACCACGTGATGCTGGTATGTCCTCGTGAAGAAATGCCAGTCCTCGAGCCATACTTTCTGCAATCTTGCACAAATCACTCCAAGTGATGGTGTTTCCTTTGAGGAAATCACATAGTGAACCTTTCTCATGATATTCAGTAATCAGCCACAAGTCACCCTTGCTTGTGTCTTGCTTGGCAGCGATGAATCGCAAAATATTTTCATGTTTTATATGTGGCAAGCTATAGATTTCTTGCTCATTGAGCCAAGAGTCTCTGTCTTGCAGTGGGAACACTTTGACAGCTACGTAGTCATCAACCAAAGTGGCCTTCCACACTGCCCCGAACCGACCCCGAGCTATCAGTTCCAGGAGTTGTATAGGAAGATATTGACTGGGAGAAATGACATTTGGGTCAATAGTAGGGATTTGTTCTCGGTAGATTGGCCGATGAAATCTTTGGAAATAGTCATAGTGTTGCCATAAGTAAAACATAACAATAATGAAGATGGATGCAGCTGCAATTGGTACCAGGGCACATATAATTGTGACCAGCGTCTTGTTAGGGTCATTGCTAATAACAACTGGGTCTTTCGTAACTGTTGAAACAGAAGAAAATAATGTTATAATAATAAAAACACCACTCCAGTACACACACACACCACTCCAGTATCCACACACACACACAGACACCACTCCAGTACACTCTCACAGACACACCATTCCAAAATAAAATAAATTACGTTACCAACCTGCAACCGTCGGTTGGGGTGGAAGAGCTTTAAAGGAGATATTTTGATTGCACATTTCACTTTCACAGCAACAATAGTAGACATTAGCTGTGGAATCTGATGCAACACAATCGATCTTGTTGTAACAATTTTCATGATCAAGCCAGCAACCCTTCATTAAGATCTCTACACCATCAGAACCATTACGCCACGTAGCGTAGCAGTGAGTATGTTTGTCAGGTTCAGCAAGACATTCAATTGTTCCATTACATACGTTCGAGTTACAGTACTCACACGTCAACTGCCGCGTGGCACATATTGCTACAACAAAACAAATCACAAAGAAATTATAAACATAGATTTAAATAAATATATATCATCATCATTAAACATCCATTTTCCACGCTAGCATGGGTTAGACAAGTTCTACTGATGTGAAACAAGCCAGATCTGGCTTAGTTTCTACGGCTGGATGCCCTTCATAACACCAGCCATATTTACAGCATAGGTTGGGTGGTTTTTGTTGTGTCACCAACACAATCACATTACAGAGTGGACTGGGTGGTTTTCGCCATGTCACCAACACAATCACATTACAGGGTGGACTAGGTGGTTTTTGTTGTCTCACAAACATGACCACATTAAGGGGTGGACTGCGTGCTTTTTCGCACCGTTTAGTCACAAGAAGACGAAGGGCAGAGCCCATGACACTAAATTTTTTCAGTAACTTCGAGATTTTTCTCAGTGACTTCAATACTGGTGGGAGGGAAAGAGGAATCTCTCCTCCCTTCTCAAATCAGAGACCAGCAACAGAATGGATCCTACTACAAGCATGCAAAGGTTTGGTGGTGGAAGTACTAACCAGTGTGATATCAATCCACCACAACTATATTATGATAAACCTCTTATTTTAAAGTATTCATATTTAAATAAAAAATAATGTTATGGAAGAATATTTGTTTTTGTTATGTTCTAAACAGCAACTTAATAATGTGGATATTTATTTTACTGAAATTCCTTCAAATTGTTGATTATTTACAAATTAATTAAAAAACATAAATGGTGTATTTCATTAAAAATTTGTATCAAAAGGGTTAAGTATATCATTCATTATTGTTGCTTGTTTAAGCATAAAAGATGTTTACTTTAGGAAACAAATTTGTTTACAATTGAATCAAAAATCAATAATTCTGATTAAAAATAAAAATTTGTTTTCAGTAGATTCAAAGCATCTCAAATTTTTTAATAGGAAATAAAGATGTTTTGTTTATTTTTTAAATATCATTTTCTATCCTGTAAAGAGGTTGTGCCAGTGATATGACAAAAAACACCCAGTTCACACTGTAAGGTGGTAGTGGTGGTGTCACAGTAAAAAAACATTCAATATGTTGATCAAAACAGGAAGGTACAATATGGGGGTTGATTGTTCCTCTGCACGCCTTAAGAGGTGACTAAAAGGGTTGGTATCTGGTCATAAAACACTGCCTCAAAAAGGACCACATAATTAAGTATGAAGTGTGTAATGGGATTCAGAAAGCAAATCCCTTAGGTGCTCTTCTTGACACCAATGCTCTTAGTCACCTTTTATGACATGCAGAGATATACACACACATACATGTGTGTGTGTTATGTAGATGGAGGATACATGCTGGGTGAAACAGCTGATGGTAGACTGATAAAAATAGATATGGAAAAAGTGGTGAGATCAGACATTGAGAATGTTAACCTTACACACACACACATCCTCAAAGTATATTGAGGTGATGTATTAAAGATCCACCAGGTTGAGAATCAACACTTGCCCAAGATCCTGAGGCAACTGTCCTCCTTTATAGCCCCAGGTTGACCTATGTCTTTGCTAGATAGAAACTGCAGAAGCCTGTTGTATGCGTGTCCATGTTTATGTCCTGTAACTTAGTAATTCGACAATAGATGGATGAAATAAGTATTATCTAGACTTGAAAGAACACACACTGGCTTTCATGCTTGACTCATTGTGATGGTCTAACATGACCACTGTCTAATGATTCACACCAGTAAAAGTGTAATCATCAGAAGAAATTAGTTTTTATTCCAGATTCCAGAACCACAATCTAGACATCTGAAGAATGTAGAAACTTCCTACCCCAACTACCACCAACCATCCCACACATCTTCATAGAATATTATTATGAAATAAGAAGCCATGATAGAAATATAAGACAAACTTTTTATATATGTCTGAGTTGGTTAAAAACCCAGCATCGATAATTAACAAGTAGAGTCTATTAAAGAAGCAATTCCATGAAACTCTTTCTTGGCATCGCATCGACAAGACAGGATTTCTTACAATTTTTACTTACTGTTTTATAATGGAAATCAAATTAGTATGATCTGACATCAATAAATGCTGTTTCCTTTAAGCCTTTCATTAATATATTTCTAATATTAATTAATTAATTAAGAATTAGTCAATATTATTGTCGAATCTTCTTTACTAAATTTTTGATCTTGTACTTCTGCTAGAAATTATTAGGCAAGAGTGGATAATAAACATAACATGATGATAATTGTTGTTAACATATTTCTAATTAATGTAGTAAAATAAACTTTTTTTATTATTAATTCATTATTTGGAATATAAATTTTTTTCTTCTATAAAATCATGAACACTTTAAAATGGTCAGTTTCAGGTAAGTAGGTCTGAAAAGCGTTTAAGTGGTCCAATTTAATCTCCTATTGAAAAGCTGTCAATTAAGTTATGTTAAATATAACAATAGGAAGCTTATTACCTACCACAAATGAACAGGTGAGAAGAGCATAGGTTAACAAGTTTTATTTATTGTTAGTGAGAATCTGATTAAAAGTTAAAAATGAGGTATTATGTTCACCTTTATAATAAAAAAAGAATTTAAAAAAAAACTTGTTTAACAAAGACAAGTCAGCAATTTAAGCCAGAGATTAAAAAACAAAAGTTAATACAATGAGATTTATTGAATTCGGTAGAAATAATTTAATTGTTTAACTGGTTTTAAGGATTTGTTATGATAAAGCCATTATACAGAAACTGCGTAATTTGAAGGCTGCAGCTTCAAAATGTCCGTCACCCCCATTCTCTTTTTAGGGCGAGTTAAGGGTTGTAATATGTGATGATGTCTGGGGTAGGGACTCTGGGGGGTGTCTTAGCTCTAATATAGACATTTAGTTCGTGATGTATCGGTTTTTACAAATCTGACGGTCTTATCCACTGGTTACTTTGCTTTCTTAGTGCCTTCTTTACACATAGGACATTCGATAATTGCTCTATACATGTACATGGTATATATGTGTGGAGTATAGGTGCATGTATATTTAGGGTAGTTATCGAAGGTAAATAGACTGGTTGGAGCAATAACGGTCTTGTTTGCGTGTATATATATATATATATATATATATATATATATATATATATATAGTAATATCCGTAGGTGTGAAAAGCAAAAAGGAAAACAGTGCTCAACCGGGAAGAGAGCAGAAATATATTTAAAAATTAACCAAAGATATCGATCAAATCAACATTTATTTTTGACATGTTTTGATTAGTGCAATTAAAAATATTCACATTATTGATTTAAACACTGATAATACATCAATTTATCCGCACAATCTCTTCAGAAAAAACAAGGAATTATCAAAATTGATGTGTCAATTTATAGTCTACTATATGCAAAAGGCAGTATGAATGTTCTAATCCACCCATTGCCAAATCAAAAGAGGGACGTCTAGATAGAGAACACCGGATACTGGCGGTGTCAATTAACTGTTTAAAAGATTTCCTTATTAAAATAGACTCACCAACGTGAAAGCCCGGAATAATTATTTATAACAAGCCCATGGCACACACACGCATATATCATTACACTCTGCTTAGTACATACTGGAGACTACACATCTACTGCTCACTTTGGTGAAACAGTAACATGACGTTACAACTCTCAAATATATATATACACACGCACTAAAAATTCTATTATCAGCATTAAGTTCCATAAAGACCCTTTATATACGACACCCACATAAACACATAGTTATACACGCAAATGTGGTTCCACAAATATATACATTCATAAACGCCAAGTCTACACCCACTCATGTTAATTTAACAAAAGTGGAGAATTTCTTTATACATGAACAGGACAGGGATTAAAAGGATGCATATAAATTTAACTCTAAAAAAGAAAGAGAATAATTGCCTGTTCATATGGTTAAATAGTTATACAGAGACAAAACCAATAAAAAGCAAGTGTACAATTATACTCCAGATTGTGTGGGATAACAAACTAAATACGTTATGTATTTGTTTTGTGAGATTCTTAATGTGAAATCATGTTTTGAAAGCGATATTGTTATATTTGGGGATGGCCATGTTGTCAGTATTGCCAATAATAAGAAACACACACTTTCACTTTATTACTAGTTTTTCATTAGTTCATCCTCTACTATCTGGTCTTAATCTGCTATTTCATCTTGTCTTTTGGGGAGGAGCAGGTTAAGACCAAAAGAAGGGGAGGTAGAATGTGTAAATGGGTGTATGAACGAGATTTGAAATGTTTGAATGTTGCACCAATATAGAATATTTTGCTGTAGAGTGTCACAGTAGCATATTGGTAAACAACATTATCCACAAGGCAGTCCTTAAATAGGCATGGATTAAGATTTCTACAGTTACCTTTATATTAGAAGACATTAGTATTTCAACTTACATTATTATTTGTGGAAGTGTTATTAGTTAAAAAATTTAGTCTATTACTAGAAGTATTAACTGCATTATATTTATGATATCTAGTGTTCCAATTAACCTATTGATTTTTATATTATAACTGGAAGCTATGTGGTCTTCTAGATTTAGGTAGTAGAAAACGATAACTATCGATAGATTTCGTATCCAAATTGGCCAAACTATATTGGGATGTCTAAAATCTACTCCCAAGATACCCATTTTTCACGAAGCAGGGTTAACCCTTGTTGATAGTGGAGTCTAGGAAATGTAAATTGCTAACTGTTCAATTTAAATGCAAAAGAAGACAGCATGGATAGAACAATTAAAATCGTTTAAAATAAGGATTAAAATCTCAAAAGAGGAAGCAAAAGAATTTCACAACATTATTACATAGTCCATCAGTTTTAGCCACTGGGTCAGTTACACAGATGGGTCACATTCAAACTCTCCCATGAAAAGAAGAGGGCAGAAAGATAAGCCAGGGCTATAGAAAACAAAAAGACGAAACCTAAGGCCTTCATTAAATTTGCAAAAGAGACCGCCTTGGTACCCTACTTTTCCATAAAAGTGGCTCACTGACCACAGACCCTCAAGCGATAAGTGAGGGACTAACCGAGCAATACAAAAGTGTTTTCACACCTCCAATGCAAATAAACAAGCCAGATGAGTTCTTTAACATAACTGCATTACACAGAGAAATGGTAACCATCTACCACATAGATATAAAGGTGAAATATGTAATATCAGCCATTAACGAAATCAGACCAAATTCAGCAGCTGGCCTTGATGGTCCCCCAGCAATCCTCCTAAAACATGCAAGATCCCTTGCAAATGCTAAACTACCCAGAAAACAAAAAGAAGTCATATGTCCTATCCATAAAGGAGGAAGCAGAGCAGCTATCTTTCACTGACCCAATCCCTTTCTATTTCTGGATAAAAGGCCAATGTAGTCGATTTCCCACAACACATGACAAAACCAATTCCTAAAAAAGAGAGAAATGTAACTTGAAAAACCATCTTACTGGACCTACAAAACCTCAATTCCGAATAGGTTGTCTCGCTTGAGGCAAGTTGGGGCAGGTGACCGTGACTTGCTCATACAGAACTGTTTCTGGCTTGGTGTCTACGGCTGGATACCCTTCATAACGCTTACCACATTTACAGTGTAGGCTGATGATCACTTACACACACACATTTATATATATATGTGTAGAGGTTATATTTAATTTGTTGGGATTCAACAAGCTTAAACATTTTTATAACTGATATAAAGCACTCAACAAGTTAGTGGTTTAAATACACAATATATTAATAAATGGAAACTATATTTATAAAACCATATTTTATTATACATATTTCAAGGGCAACCAAGGCAAATTATGGTGCGCTTTCATCAGATAAAATACAGATTTGTTTTATAAATAAATATTGACATACCCGGAAAAACAACAACCTTAACGGTTGGAGCTTCCCGGATAGTGGAAGCTATAGGAAGCTCCAACCGTTAAGGTTGTTGTTTTTCCGGGTATGTCAATATTAATTTATAAAACAAATCTGTATTTTATCTGATGAAAGCGCACCATAATTTGCCTTGGTTGCCCTTGAAATATGTATAATAAAATAAATATAGTTTCCATATATATATATATATATATATATATATAATATATATATATATATATATATATAATATATATATATATATATATATAATATATATATATATATATATATATATAATATATATATATATATATATATAATTTAGAGCGCTATAACCCTTTTAAGGGAACAGAAGAATTCTGGCCAATATTCAGAGAAGTCTTTGCTGATATTAAAATAATTATTCGGGGAATCTTTACTTTTTAAGCGTCAACAAAAATATATGATTTAAATAATTGTTTCTACTTTTGGCACAAAGCCATCAAATACCCAGTACATTACTGGTACTTTATTTTATCGACCCCGTAAGGATGAAAGGCAAAGTTAACCTCGGCGGGATTTGAACTCAGACCGTAAAGGGACGTAACTATATACAGTTTAAAAGTAAAAGTGGTTTTGTTATTTGTTAAGCATGACTTAACCCGGAAGAAAGAAAAGAAGAAAGTCAGAAAAAAAGGAAAATAATAAGATGAAATGAAGAAAAGAAAGAGAAGATAAGCTGGTGTAGTGATAGCTATAAGGTTATAAAAGAAAAGGCAGTGCTCTCCATGTTTGCGAAATGTAGGTCATAGCTGTTAGATGAGTCGACCTTCTTCCGGCTCAATGACTGCCTACCATTCCTCACATAAACAGAGAACAGACATAGCTATAGAGGGAGAGAGAAAGTGAGTGTGTGTCAGTGAGAGAGAGATTGTGAGTAATTCTTCAGGCTCAATGCCTGCATACCTCTCCTCATATAAACAGAACACACATAACTATAGAGGGAGAGAGAGAGAGAGTGTGAATGAATAAGAGAATGTGTGTGAGTAGCAGAGAAAGAGTGTGTGTGAATGAATGAATGAGAGAATGTATGTGAATGAATGAATGAGAGAGTGTATAGTGATGGGGGAAAAAGACAGTGTGTGTAACTGAGTGAAAGAGAAAGAGTGTGTGAGCGAAAAGGATAGAGTATGTTTAACTAAAAAGAGAGAGTATGCATAACTAAAAAGAGAGAAAGAGAAAGTATATATAACAAGAGAGTGTGAGGGAGAGTATGTTTGGACTGCCACTTTCTCTCTCTACACTATACACTCAAAATATTTTACATGTAGGAAACAAAAGAAAATCTAAAATTATTATAGATGTTAGACTTCAAAGTATATGTATACACACACACACACACACACATTATATATATATATATATAAAATAAATATGGTTTTATAAATATAGTTTCCATTTATTAATATATTATATATATATATATATATATATATATATATATGTGGGAGCGTGTGTGTCAAGCAATGGGTATAAAGAAAATATTAACCATCCATACATAGCTCCTTTCCCGTTCACAGAAGATGAAGCTCATTAGATGCGTTAAACTATAAAAAAAAAATATTTCTAGTGAATGGATGATAGGGTAATGAAGAAATAAAGGATGGATAGCTTAGACAATAGTAACGACAATGAGGTCAGTGAAATGGGATGTTATGACAATTTATTTCGAAGGAAAAGTAGAAATAAAAATAATCTTCAATTAACAGTTTATTATTGTTTTTACTACTACCACTACTACTACTAACAATAATAATAATAATAATTTCTACTTTTGGCACAAGGCCAGCAATTATCTCAGTGTATTACTGGTACTTTATTTTATCGACCCCGTAAGGATGAAAGGCAAGGTTAACCTCGGCGGGATTTGAACTCAGATCATAATAATAATAATCTATTATTAATTGAGCATTATCAGTTGTGAAATATACGGTGGGACCTTTATAGCCTGTCAGGTGCTCCCGTCTTGATCCAGCAATACTAACCTATCAATCCTACACTAAAAGAAAAATGGCCCGCTTTTCTTGAAAAAGCCCAGTGGCTTAACAAAACGAAAGAGCAGTAAATAGGTCAGAATCAGAGAGTTCCATTTATACCAGCTCACATTATTATCATGACCATTATTATTATTATTGGTGGCGATGGTGGTGAAAGTGATAACTGCCAGGAACAAGTGCTTGGTTACAAAATCGGTGTGCAGTTTGTTGTGATTACTGCATTGCTATCGCTCCCTCATTTTACGGCCAGCACTGAACACAGAGTAGGCAATTCTCACCACTAACCCCGCCACCACCACCATAGTATCAACAATAGTTTACTAGGTCACACTAATGTTGATTATAACTGTTTAACTTGGAAATACCGACAGAAAAAATGTACTAATTTCAGCGTGGAAGTCGAGTTTAGTTCTTTTGTATTTGTGTTAGGATGTGTGTGTGAACTAACTTTAAAAGTGGATATGATCAGATAATTCTGTCCAAATGTCTTGATTATAATAAATAGAAGAGGGAAGGATTAAATAAATAAGACCTCCAAGTAGAAAACCTACATCATCATCATGAACAACATCACCATCATTCTAACGACAGAAGAGAAAAAAATATTAGGTGAGATTTTGAAAAAAAAATTAATAAAAGGATGTTACAAATTAGACAAATATAAAGGGGAGGGGGGGGGGGACTAAATCACACACATACATTACTACCGTGTAATATAAACACACACACACAGTAAAAGTCTCACACATTACTATCATGTTATATAAACACATACACATTCCTACTGTAATATAAACACATACACAGTAAAAGTCTTACACATTCCTACCGTGTTACATAAACACACATACTACACAGTAAAAAAACAAAAACACTTTTGGCTAGTTGTTTGCTTTACATGGTTTTTTTTAAGGCTGTTCCAGCTTTTGGTTGATTAAATCGAACCCTAATGAGGGTTTAGTGCTAATTTTAGAGTGGTGGTGGGGGCAGGATTTGAACTGAAAGGACAAAAACATCGTTGTGACTGTCATCCCATTTGCCCCAAATAATGATTTACTTTTAATGTAATAATGATTTTTTTAACGACTTGACTGGTATTATATTTTATCGGCCTCGGGTGGATGAAAAGCAAAGTTTACCTAGGACAGGATTTGAACTCAGAACGTAAAGGGAAAGAACAAATGCCAGAAACTAATAGTAATAATAATAATAATAATGATTTCTTACGTTAGCACATGATTTTGAAAGGAAACGATCAATCTTAGCACTTATTTTATCGATCCGAAGGAGAGGGGGGTTATGAACAGTAAAAAGCTGGTCTTACGGGATTTGAACTGCACGAAATATTGTACAGAATTCGACATGATTTCTGCTCCCTAATAATGGCACCAACAGTTTCTTTTGACACAGTAAAAGGCTATCAAATTTATAGAGGCAACGGAATGGAGAATTGAGGTGATTATCAAGAAAAACGGCTCCAACTCGGAAATCGAAATAGAAACATGAACAAGGGGGAATTAGACTTCAGATTTTGTCCTTACATTATATGTCGGGAAACGAGATAGCGAGAGGTTCACATTACAAAAACAATTTCTATGGTAAACACAGTTCCTTCTACTTTAGTAGAAGAAGCAGGTGTAAGAATATATATATATATATATATATATATATATATATAGCAGCTAGCAAGAGCCCCAGAGCAGCGGTGATTGTAGTAGTAACAATGATAGTATTAACAGAGTCACGTACATTAATAAGGGCTGAAGTTGATACAACTGAACTTTGTCGATCCCAGAAGGACGAAAGGCCAAATAGATCCTAGCAAGATTTAAACTCAAGCGACGAATTTAAAAGACTGTGGTAGTAATAAAAATAGGAGGCACAGATAGGGGCCGTACTTATAAATCCAGAATAAAAAAAACTAAATATTCAAACACTATAGCAATATTGTTTTATTGGCGTCAACCAAAATACGTTAGAAAAGGTAGAAAGGCGAAATAAATAAAAACAATAATAACGAAGAAAGAGTTGAAGAAGGATTTACATGAAAATGGGGAGGGTTCAGCAATAAAAACAAATAATATACAATAAACACATGACTGTCAGTTAAAGCAAACAATAGATTAAAAAGAAATTAAGCTTATGGACATAGTGTAGGAAGAGAGAGAAGTGAGGGGAAAATGTGAAGAAGAAGAAAAAACACGCATGTTGATATCAGGTCAAATGGTAAAAAGCTAGAGTATATAATGTGTTTTATTTGGAATTTTATATATATATAGATGAGCAATAAAAACGGTTGTTAGGCCATGCTAAAACATCGGCAAATATATTGTATGGTGTTTTGCAGTGTTATTTTCTAATTTTTGCTGATATATTTACAGGTTCCCGATAACAGCATCTAAAAACAAACAACATTGATTCTAAAAGTCACAAGACTAAAAACGTCTTGTTAGAACACACACCTACATGCTTGACTATGTACATACATCGTATATAATATATATATATATATATATATACATATATATATATATATATATATAAATGATATTAAATAAATGGAATCTATATTTATAAAACCATATTTACACACACACACACACACATATATATATATATATATATATGTAGGGTGTCATCAAAAAATGTATACACATTTTTATTAGAATACTGTTGAGGTGTGCATACATTTTTGGGACACCCTGTATACACACACATACACCGAATTAAATGACTCGTGTATGAACAAATAAGTATGAAAAGAACAGGAATTAATAGAGAATCGAAACCCGTATCGCTTCTTTGCCCCAGAAAAAAATTAACACACACAATATATATATATATATATATACATATATAACGATGAAGTTTTGTTTACATGTATTTATATATATATATAAAACGATGAAGTTTTGTTTACATGTATTTAGATTTTTATTGTGTATCATCCTGTAACGCGTGTTTCGCAGAGGACTGGCTCAGGATCACCCATAGGAGCTATGGACTCGACTCCATTATCGATTCTGCTCTTCAGACTGGAGATGCGCCAAAAAACATAATGGAGCCAGGTCCAAAACTCCTATGGGTGACCCTGAGCCAATCCTCTGTGAAATGTGCATAACAGGTCAATACACAATAAAAATCTAAATAGATGTAAATGAAACTTCATCGTTTTTATAATATATATATATATATATATATATATATACACACTCTGCCAATGTATAGTGTGATTGTTTTGGTACCACCACTAGTAATTCACTGAATCACCTACATTATATATGTATTTCGTAACAGTCAGGTGAACACACAAGCCAAATTGATTACTCACTCATAAGACAATAAGATAAGCGGACTGTAACAAACACTAAGGCCTTCCCTGGGGCAGAATGCACTGCCCAACACAAGTTAGTTATTAGTGACATCAAAATAAACACAAGACAGAACAAGACACGCAGGAAAATATGGAGACAGAGGGTTTGGAAGGCAAAGGACCTTTCAGTTAAATATAGGTTTAGAAAGGCCCTACAGAATGCAGTAGATGAGAGGGGTGATGAGCTAAATACATATAACGTAGAGGATAACTGTATATTCCAACGTGACAACCTTTTGCAAACCAGACGTGACAAGTGGCTGGAGTATAGTGCCAGTCAGATAGAGGGTGACTTGGTGATGGAAGAGCACAGTGAATAGAGCCATTAAAGCCAAGAGACAGGATGTAAAGACTGGAAAAATGGGGGTTGCAGAAACCAGTACCAGGTAGCTAAAAGAGAAGATAGACAACAGGTATAAACAGCTCAAAGAGAGGCTGAAAAGAGAAAGTTTGCCAATGTCTTGAGACACGAGGACCAGAGACATGAAGTATTTAACAATGCAAGGCGGTGTATTTGTTTAAATTGAGATGTTGGGGGGGAGGGGGGAACTGTGCACTTAGCACCACTGATGCCACAAAGAAAGAAGCCTGGACTTGTTACTATGAGTGATTGATGACTGTAAGAGAATGCTTGGGAGGAAGAGAAACTACCCCCAAGTTACCCAAGAGAAGGAGCAGCTATTGAAGTTGATAGTTATAGGGTCAAAGAAGCATTCAAAGAGAAGAAGAATGGTAATGCTGCATGACCATCAGAAATAGTTGCTGAGATGCTGAAAGCATCAGGAGAAGTAGGAGCTCAACTAGTAACCTGCATAGTCAATCAGATAATATATGACAGAGTCATACCCAATGACTGGCGCAGCAGTACAATCATAAATTGCTACAAGGGCAAAGGTGATGCTCTAGAAAGGAGCAATTATAGAGGAAAAAAACTAATGGATCAAGTTATCAAAGAGACAGAAAGAGTTATAGTACTACTAATTAGAAAGAGAATAAAATTAGACGAGATGCAATTTGGTTTCATACCAGGAAAAAGTACCACAGATGCCCTCTTTTTCATGAGGCAACAACAAGAGTTCTTAGCCAAAAATAAACCACTATACCTAACTTTCATTGATCAAGAAAAAGTGTTTGACAGAGTACCTCAATCTATTATCTGGTGCTCCTTAAGGAAACTATGTGTAGAAGAATGATTGGTGAGAGCAGTGCAAATCATGTACAGAGGAGCTGTCAGTTAAATGAGAATAGGAAATGAGTTTAGTGAGGAATTCAAGGTACAAATTGTAGAAAATGAGTAGGCATAAACTCCATACAATGTACACAATGTAAATCTTGGATACACAAGAGCTGTAGTGGGATAACAGGTAGACTTACAGGAAAGGAAGATTTTCTATGTAGAAGATGCACAAGGGTAACCGAAGGGAAGAGAGCCTAGAAACAAAAGGGTCTTAAAGTTAACTTGTCAAAGACCAAAGTCCTAGTATGTAGAAAGGAAAACAGGACCCAGATTCCTTCAGGGAATTGGCCATGCTCAGTGTGCAGAAAAGGAGTAGGTAGAAATTTTATCCAAAGTCCCAAACACAAACTATGGGTTCACAAGATGTAGTTCGATCTCAGGCAGGCTAGCAAAGAACGTAAGTTTTATATGTGGTTGATGTACAGGTGCAGCAAGAAGTCACATGATACTAGCTCCCTCAAATGTCCAGAGGGCTCTGTAGAATTAGGAGATAGTTTCTGATACCTGGGTGACCAAATTAGCAGTGGACAAGGGTTGTTCCAAAAGCAAAGCACAGTAGCCTGAGTGAGAATGTGCAGGGATCTACTGCCACTGCAAACTACAAAAGGTTTTTTCCTCAAAATGAAGGGCAGATTGCATCTATACAAACAACAATGTAGCATGGTAGTGAGACCTGGACACAGTGTAAAGAGGATCTGTGAAGATTAGAAAGAAATGAAGTTTCCATGCTTCTATGGATGTATAATAGCAATATACATTAACAGCAAAGCATAAATGAACCTCGAGAGAAATTAGGCATAAGAGGGATCAGATTCAGTGTGCAAGAGAGGAGATTGTGTTGGTATGGTCATGTAATGCGTATGAAGGATGACAGCTGTATAAAAAGGTGCAGGACACTCAAAGTTGATGGAAGCCTTGGTGTGGGGAGACCCAGGAAGACTTGGGATGATGTGATAAAAGCTGACCTTGCACAATTGCACCTCTCAAAGGCGGCAGAAGACCGTGATCTCCAGCATTATAAAGTAACACAGAAGACATGCCTTCCCAAGTAAACGGGTTGAGGCATACATCTAGAATGCACCACCTTCCACTCCATCACTCCTTCCATACACCTCCCACGTCATAACAACCCAATATTATAACACTCCACCCATGCCCTAACACTCCATTGACATTTTGACACCTCACCCACACCGCTAGATTTACCTCCCCAATCCCCATGCACGTCCCCCACTGGTCGTTTGGTGCCATAACAAAAAAGCGCTCAGCCCACACTGTAAAGTGTTTGTGTAGGTGTTATGACAAAAAACACACTGTAAATGTAGTTGGCATTAGGAAGGGTATCCAGCTGTAGAAACCAAGGCAAGACACAGTCACCTAACTTGATTTGCCTCAATTGGGACAACCCGTCTAACACATGCTAGTGTGGAAAATGACGTTAAATGGTGATGATGATGATGATATATATATATATAGTCATCATCATCCTCTAACATTATGAAAGTGATGGAAAGAGTTATAGCGCAGCTAATTAGAAAGAGAGTAAAATTAGACGAGATGCAGTTTGGTTTCATGCCTGGGAAAAGTACCACAGATGCCCCCTTTTTAGTGAGGTAACTACAAGAGAAGTTCTTAGCCAAAAATAAGCCACTATATCTAGCTTTCATTGATCAAGAAAGAGCATTTGACAGAGTACCTCAATCTATTATCTGGTGGTCCTTAAGGAAACTGTGTGTAGAAGAATGGTTGGTGAGAGCAGTGCAAATCATGTACAGAGGAGCTGTCAGTAAAATGAGAATAGGAAATGAGTTTAGTGAGGAATTCAAGGTACAAATTGGAGTTCATCAAGGTTCAGTTCTTAGCCCACTTCTAATCATCATAGTTTTTCAGGCCATAACAGAGGAATTTAAGACAGGCTGCCCATTGGAACTTCTCTATGCAGATGATCTGGTCTTTATAGCTGAACCCATTAAAGAACTAGAAAATATGTTCTGACTATGGAAACAGAATTTAGAAACAAAAGTGTTAGTGAGAAGGAGGGAAAATAGGATCCTTATTCCCTCAGGGAAGTAGCCCTGCTCAATATGTAGAAAGGGAGTAAGCAGAAACTCCATACAATGTACACATTGTAAATCTTGGGTACACAAGAGGTGTAGTGGGAGAACAGGTAGACTAACAAGAAAGGAAGACTTTCTATGTAGAATATGCACAAAGGTAACGGAGGGGAAGAGAGCCAGTGATGTAAATCTATTCCAGTCACAGGAATTATCCATAGAAGTGGTTGATAGTTTCTGCCATCTAGATGACATAATTAGCAACAGAGGATTGTGCTCTGAGAGCATAATAGTTAGAATATGGATAGGATGGAAGAAGTTGAGAGAACTACTCCCACTGTTGACAACAAAAGGTTTCTCCCTACGTACAAAAGGACGACTGTATGACACGTGTGTGAAGTACGATGCTGCATGGTACTGTAACACGGACAGTGACTGCAGAAGACATGCGTAGACTGGAGAGAAATGAAGCAACCATGCTTTGTTGGATAGGCAATGTAACTGTTTGAGAGAAAGGCAGAGCTTGGACAAGTTGAGGGAGAAGCTGGGTTTAAGAGGAATCTGAGGTGGTGTACAGGAGAGAAGACTTGCATTGGTATGGACATGTGATGCACATGGACAATGATCATTGGATGAAGAAGTGCCAGGAAATACGAGTGGAAGGAAGCTGCAGTAGAGGTAGACCAAGAATGACCTGGGTAGAGGTGGTGAGAGCTGACCTCAAATCACTGAGACTCACAGAGGAGATGATGAATAAACGTGGTGAGTGGAGAGATGCTGTGTTGAGAAGGACCTGTCCAAATCATGCAAGTGTGGAAGAATGGATGTAAAAACGATGATGATATATATATTTTTGATAGATTTTGGCCAGAATTAGCCCAGGCCATGTCTAACTTAATAGCACAACTTGGCAAAGTCTTTCAAATCATGATTCACACCTCAGTCATGTTTTGGACACTATGGCCCACTCAAGTAGAGAGTTATTATTTTCGAAGACTTATCTAGGTGTAGGGTGTTTATCCGGAATTCTTGGAGGAATTTGTCGAGGGATATTTTGAAGTTTATGGGATCTGTTTCTATATTTTGGTATGAAGTTAAAGTGAGTGGGACCAGTTGAGGTGAAATAATTGTACCATAATATTGTTATGAGATGTGAAATGATTTTTTGTAGATAGCAAGGGGGCCAAGCCTTAGGTATATTTTAAAGATGATGCCAACATCATTTGAGCATGCAGATAATGTAGCGCTTATGTCAGTGTTGGAGAGAATAGAGTTTAAGCTTTTCTAGTTGACTGTCATGCCATCTATCTTTTTTGTGATTGACCTTTGAAGTGCTTCAATTTTCCTGATACTTTATTTCCTGTTGACAACAATATTCAAGGAGGAGTTGGGCAAAAGTAGAGAAGAGAAGGATTATAGTTTGGATATTCCTTGACTGCAAAGTTCTGAGAATCCAGGAACACATTCTGAGGGCCACGTTAACTTTGTTGTTTATATAAGTGGGCCAGCTTAAGTTGTTATCAACAATTACTCTCAGGTTTCTGATGTTGTTGGATGCCATGAGGGTCTTACCTGCAGGAAGAGAATATAATTTCAGTGCATCCAAAATGACTTAGCTCGAATTTATCCTTGTTCAGCAGCAAAATAGCCCCCTCCCCCCCATTGGATAACAGCCAGTAGATTTGATTGAAGGCATGTCTGGTGGTCAGCCACTCTATTGATGACCTTCTGGAACTTGGAATCATCTGCAAAGATTCTTATGTTGCTGTGCTTGATGACGTCGATAATGTCAAATATATAAATAATGAAGAGAAGAGGGGGCCCAACACAGTGCCTTGTGGGACGCCACTACTGACTTTCGCTGGGCTTGATTTTACTCCTTCAACTACAACATGTTGGGCTCTATTCATTAGGAAACACTTAATCCATTGTAGTAACTTTCCAGGAATACCATTATTGTGATCAATCCTGTGAAAGGCCGAGCTGAACTCAAGGTAGATGACATTAGTGTTTGAGCCCTCTCCGAAAGCTCTTAAAATATCATTAAAGTGATGCAGGAGCTGCGTTAGGCAGTCCTTGCCATTACAGAGCCCATGTTGATTGGATTTCAGCAGATTGTTGCTTTCACATATATACACATGTCTATAATCATCGTTTTACATTTGCTTTTCCTTGCTTGCAAAGGTGGGACAGGTCCTTTTCAGTACAGCATCTCTCCATTCGTCACAGTCCTTCGTCATTTCCTCTGTGAGCTTCAGCGATCTGGAGTCAGCTCTCACCACCATGATTTTTGTGGTCTTCTACTGTGTTTTCCTTGCACTTCTTTACCCAGTGGTCATCCTCTATGCACATCACATGTCCATACCAACACAGTCTTTTCTCCCGCACACGACAGTTTATCCCTCTTATACACAGTTTCTCTCTCAACTTGTCTATGCTTGGTTGGTCACACACACATTGACATTGTACATCCATAGGAGCATGCTTGCTTCATTTCTCTCCAGCCGTCGCATATCCTCCGCAGTTGCTGCCCATGTCTCACTACCATGCAGCATCGCGCATCTCACACAGGTATCATGTATCTATATACATATATATATATACACACACACAGATATAAACATATATATATATATATATACATATATATGTACACATATCTATAGCTCTATATATATAGCTATATATATATATATATATATATATATGAAAAATTTGGGACCCCAATGGCTGAGCTCCAGCTGTTTCAACAGTAATATTTTATATTACTCACTCTACTACCCCAAGTATCGAGTACTCTGGTGAGTAATCGTCTAATAGTGATGGAGAGTAATGATATACCTCTATAGTTCCCACAGGTTTTTCAGTCACTTTTTTTTAAAGATTGTTATGATGACTGCATCTTTCAGAGGAACTTTAAAGAGGTGGAAAATGAGGGTTTGCCAGGGTAAACCTCCTTGTTTGATCTGTTCGAAAGGGATTTTGTCTGGGTCTCGGGACTTCCTTGATCGCTTTTGCTTCATAGCTTGCTTGAATTCTTGAAAAATATGCCTTATGTTCATCCACAGCTAAGGATGATGATTTGAAATATTTCTCAGGAAGTCCCCAGCTGGGTTTGAGTTTCTATATAGGAGGGTGTAAAAATGTTCCTTCCAGCATAGAAGCATGTCTTGTGGATTGGTCAGGATGTTTGTATTGTCAACTGCTAGAAGGGATCCAGTTGATGTTCCTACTGGTCCAAATAGTTGTTTCATTCCAGTATAGACATTTCTGAAATCATGTGCATTTGCATAGCCTTGAAGTTCAACTGCTTTTTGTTGCTACCAAATATTCTGCAGTTCTTTGATATTCCTGTTTTAAGGTTCTGGAAATGCTTCTTTTTGAGTCTGGATCTTTGATCTTGTTCATGAGCCAGACAAGTATTCTCTTTTGTTTCAATGCAGTTGTTGATTTCAATATTGTTTTCATCAAACCAATCCTGATTTTTGGTCTTGGTGAAGCTGATGACAGTCAAAGGATCGAATCGCTGACCATAAATCATCGTCTTTGATGGTCATGACGTAGAAGAATGGAAG